>JBBPMY010000207.1:0-24884 GCA_038090615.1 Phylloporus gajari | reverse complement strand
CTCAGCTCTTCCATTTTGCTGAGGTGTATGGGGGGTTGAAGTTTGATGAGTAACGCCTCTGGAAGTGAGGAACATTTGAAACTCATGACTCATGAATTCCCCCCCTCAGTCTGAATGGACAGAGGCTAATTTGTGACCTGTGAAGGTCTCAGCACAAGATACCATATTAGAAAAATGCTGAAATGTATCCGACTTGACCTACAAGAAGGAAGTTAATGCATATCCAGAGTAATCATCAATGAATGTGAGAATAAATTTTGCACGTGAACGTGGTTCAATCAGCATTGGGCTGACCAAATCTGTGAACCAGTTCAAGTGGTTGAGATGCTTGCTTGTTGGATTGAGGAAAGGCACAATCGGGCATTTTACCCAAGGAACATCCTTTACAGGGAGTGTTCTCAGGAGTGTCTCGGAGTTGGGGAACTCCAGTTAGATTCATGTGTGCATGTTGTAAAGCATTTTTGGAAGTATGACCAAAACGCTGATGCCAGATGTGATAAGAATTGAGATCTGCGAGAGAGGTTACTGATCCTATCATTGGAGTAATCATATTTGACTGAAACCAATGGAGGTTGTTAGTGGGTGATGAGGCTGTTGCCCAGATCACTTCACATCCTCTCTTGTCCCAAATACTGGATCCTTTTGATGTTATCTCACAGCGAAAGCTGTGGTCTGTTAATGATGGAACAGACAAAAGTCTGTTTACCATGTGTGGAGCATACCAAACATTGTGTAAAGTCATGACTGTTGGATCAATTGTACCATCTCTTTGTTTTAGAAGAACTGTACCAGGTCTGTATAATGGAGATGAATCCCCATTTGCTATGGATGCCTTTTTAGTGTATACATTTAGATGAATGAAGTCATCTATAAATGGTGATAAATGATGTGTGCATCTGCTATCAATCATCTAATGATTCTTAGAGAAATCACTCTTTGGAGGTTCTTCTCTGAGATAGTAGCAAAGATATTCATTGCTCTCTTCATCATAGAAGGTTACTCTATCATCATCCTCATAGTCTAATCTTTGTCTCTCATGTACATGAGGCCTTGTAGGAATATATCCTTCATGAGTTGGATTGACTATGAGTAACTCATAAGTTTGTTGCTTTGAACAACCCTGCAAGTTACCTCTTAGTTCTTCATACACTTGCTGTGTATGAGCAGAAGCTTGAAAGGCTTCTGTGGATGTGTAAGGTATTTTTGATGTATGAAGAGCGCTGTGATTGTTAAAATGATTCCTTTGAGAGATCAAACCTCCTATGGCTATCACTGTCTTCTTCTTCTTCTCCTTCCTCTTCTCAGTTTGTCTCGAAGCTTCTTCTGGCTTCGGTGTTATGTCTTGATCACTTTTGATCAGTATCTGAGAAGGTCCTGCTCCTTCTTTCATCTTGGAGTTAGAAAGAGGAGCTCCTTCAAAAGGAAGGGTGATGAACTTCATCCATACCTGAATCTTCATGTCCCATTTCCTATGTATCTATGTTCTCAGGAGGTTCTTCTGGATTGAGGACAATTCCTTCTGGAGTTTCAGGCCAAGGTGGCATGTTTTCATTCCAGTGTGCTTCTTCTGCTTCATTTAATTCATCAGTGTCACTTTCCATGATAACTTTGTGAATGAAACCTTGTTCTCCGTCTATCATATTGGTAGTGGGTGCCTTTCCCTTCCCTTTGTTCTGTTTCCTCATCTCGAAATCAGCTTGGCTAGCTTCCTTCTTGTTTTTGAAGGAAGTGGGTCTCCTCTGAAATTTAGTGCATCCGATTGGACCACTACTTCCAGAGGGTTGGTTTTGTTTAAAACCAACAGCCTTATAAGGACACCATTTGTTATAAGTGGGCAGTCCCTTGTGAATTACATTGGTTTGATTCACAGTGCTCACCTATTGAGAAGTGGAAGGTGTGTTTGTTTCCACATTTGAAATTCTGGTTTTGAGATTTTGTCTTGATGCAAGCATTGAAACTTCTGCCAAGATTTTGGTGGTTATGGTATCCACTGTGAAATTGGCAATTTCTGTGGTGAGTGCCACAGTAGAACAGAACTGGTACATATCTCCTGGAAGCTGTTCCAATAGGAACATAGCTTTAAAGGAGTTGGGAAGGACTAGACCAGCATCTTTCATCTGGTCGAAAAGCAAAGTGACATGATTAATGTCTTCACTTGCTGTTCTTGGATTAATAGTAACCCAGTTTGCTTGGTGGAACAAGTGAAATTGTCCAGCCAAGCCTCATGATGCAAATAAAGATTGCATTTTCCCCCAAATTGCTTTCACAACTGAGGGTTTAACAGCAGGATCAGCATAATCATATGACACATGATGAATGAACATGTCACTGATGGTGTTGACAATGATGCCACACACTCTTTTATCAATGACTTCCCACTTTCCTTGATCAGCATTTATGGTACTGACAAAAGTGGTGGTCCCAGAGATCCAGAACCAGACAGAAAGGGATTGGAGAACAGATTGGAGATGCATGCTCCATATGGGATAGTTGGTGGGACCTTTGAGAATAGGTATGTGAGTGATGATGGTGTTATTGGTTTTGAAGTCAGAAGGTATGGCGATTGCAGCCATTTATAGGAATTGGATGATATCTATCAAACCATGTTCAGTAAATAGTTCTTCATAAACATGAGATAATAGATTAAATTCTGATGGTACTTCTCATATTTCATCTTCTCCTTCTGAAGAATCTGGTAGTGGAAAATCCTGTGGGTGTGAAACCCAAGTTGGTCTTCTTCTTCAATTTTGTAACCAAAGAAGAGTTTGTCACCCCTTTTTATTAAACCCAGTTGGTTTAATGGTTTCCCAGTAGTTTCTTCGATCCTCTTTTGTCCTTGAAGAAGAAAATGAAGATGTATGATCGCTGATAGGATTGGAACTATGTCTTTCAAATGCTTTATAATGTAAGTATTCGAAGTAATGGGGGTTTTTAAAGGTAATAACCCTTCCATCTCTTTTGTGATTCAAAACCTTTGTGGAGGTTGTCTCAAAAGGAATGTCTATGATATGAAGATTGTTCCAAGCATTTAACTGTGCAAAAGTTTTTATATCATTGTAATCTTCTAAATATGAAGTTTCTCCATGAAAATTGTCCAAAGGCCAAAGAGGATGTAAAGAAGTGCTACCATAGATACTAAGTATGTCTTCAAGTTCTTTGTTTTTCTTTGCCTTGCTCAGCAGCACGTCTCTTTCTGAGTTGGTTAGCTTGGGAAAGGAATTCAGTATGTCCTTTATTCCTTGTTTGCGCTGAGAGGCTGAAGTAGACAACATCTTCAGAAGCTGTATCTGCATGTTTGAGTATCAGCTTCTTAATCGCCAGGGACTTCTTAAAGATCTTGGGCGTCCTCTTCTTCATGAGGGCCTGGTAGTGCTTGTCAAAGCACTCATTCCACTGTCTTACTCCCATTCCTACCTTCCTTCCATATTCCTCCATAGGCTCTCCTCTGTACCATCCTCCATCAGCTGTCTCTAACCAGGCCTTGTCCTCAGGCATGTAGTTAGGGTTTTTTGACTTTATAAATAAAATGTTTGCATATGAGGAAGGAAAAATGTCCATACAAAATATTTCCCAGCCTTGGTCTCGTACCACATAATCAGCTGTGTCTTCATAAGATGAGGTTGGGAAAGCCCAACCTGCACCCTCATAGGCTTTGCCTATGGACTCCGTCCGGTATGCTAGAGCATATATGGAGTGCATCACCCTGGACTTACAACTCTGAATCCAGAAAGGGTAGACCATCCGAGAAGAATAGTGCATCTTCTCTTGAAGGATCTGGTGGTGGAGTTGAGGGTAAGTGGCCCCCAGTTCTATCTTGGCGATTTGAAGATGTTCCACCTTGACTTCCCTCTTCATTATTGGTTGGTGGTGAAGGGGAAGAAGGCAGGGCAGCTGGTGGAAGTGGGTGAACAGGAGCTTCCCATCTTCTTGACAGGTTAGGACATTGCTAATTGTCTGTTGCTCCTTGACTTGTACTTGAAGGAAACAATCCAGGTCCCAAGGTTGAACTTGCATGAGCTCGCCATTGGGTAGGTGTTGGAGGAACTCCCCCCCTACATCAATGAGCAGTGCCCCGCCTAGCACAGCTAGTGCTTGCAGGGACTCATAGTTGGCTTGCTCTGTTTTAACCAGAGCTTTCAAAGTCACCAAAGTGGGGGGCTCCAAGAGCCACTGCCTGAATAACCCTTCTATCATCCTGTGTGGCTCCTCCTGTAGCAGAAGGGTTTTGAGTCTTGCCACCAACTGTGGTGATGGTGGGTATTTCAGGGACAGAGAGGAAGGAGGGGTTGACTGCAACAGCTCATTCCTGTTCAAGTCTATGCTGGAGTGTTTGTTGGGCTGTGATGGTGAGGATGGAGTGGAGGCTGTTGAGAACTGTTGTCTCTCTAGCTGCGAGGACTTCTTCTTCCGTGGATCCCAAGGAGCAGAGGTTTTCATCCTCTGGAGTCTGAGGAACAGTTCTTGGGGCTGAGCATAGCCCATACAGAGAGGAAGTGTTGAGGAGTTGGTCATCATGTCATTGAGAATATCGAGGGGGTTCAATGAGAGCTTGGATGATAGGAGTGTTTGGTGGAGAGATGGGAGTATGAGTGGTGGGCTGTCCTTGGTTTCGGATGACTCTGAAGAATTCAAAGGGTATGAACTGATGGTCAAGTAAGTTGTCATCAGGTCCCCTTTGGACAACATCTGTCTCACCATGTTGGTGGATCTCTGCTCTTTCTATTGCACCATAGCAAATAGGGCAGGGAATCTCAAAGGGGACTCCTGGTGTGACCAGATGAGTATCTGTGATTGGTCTAGTACGTTGTTTGTACCGTGGGGGTCTACCAGAAGTATCTGGCGTAGGGTTCTCCTCTCTTGGAGGAGGTTCTACAGGACTCTCCAAAAGTTCTTCTTTGGGAGATATATGAGTGTCTCGAGGTGGTGTGCCTTGGGTTTGCAATCCGGAGATGCTGTTACTTACTGAGGGTGGTATGAGTCTACTCAAAGCCACCATCAGCATTAGCTCATGAGTATGAGTTTGAGTTTTTATATGAGCTATGACAATTAAAGTCTTGGAGTATTTCCGGAAAACAGCAAATCCTTGTTCAAAGGTGAACAGGAGGCAATGAGCCATTAGCTCCACCATAATGGCCAATTCAAGACTGTTATAAATATTTGTAAACAGAGTGTAAAGGAATAAAAGGTCCAGCAACCACCATGAATCTCCTATGTGTGAGACAGAGGGAGGCATTGTGAAAAGTGCTAGTGAAAGACAGATTCCCTTGTCTAGATGACAGGGCTCATAACCTTTTGGAGTGGAAGACTCCAAACGGTAGAGGAAATGAGCTAAGTGGGAATACTCACTGAGTATGAGGAGACTTGAGGTGGTAACCAAGTATAAGGGTAGTAGTAATGCTTTGTGTGATACACTGAGCAGTACAAGAGAACAGAGATGAATATTCTGTTAGAGGAGCAACTGGGTAGGAGCTCCTCCTTATATACAGTACATTGTGTTTGTATCTGTATGGTTGTTCTAAATACGTAGAACAATAACAGCCAATGGCAGTAAACTCTCTTATTGTACTATTAGTAATAGCCAATAGCAAAACATGAGCAGTGTCATATAGAAAATGTAATGATCTGTTAAGATAGGATCGTATGTCATCATGCTTACTAGAAAGATAAAATAGATAAGAAGATAAGCATGATCTAGCATCTAACCGATGCTGACTGATGTCTGACTGACTTCTGACTTACGTCTGACTGATGACATAAGTATCAGTCTCAACACATGGCTTGATACCCCAATGCTGTCTGAGTTCCAATGTATGATGGCGCTAGTGCTGCTTGCATATGCAAACCAAATTGATTGCCTGACTTGGCAGAATGAAGAATGGGTTTAGGGATGATGGATTCTGCTTCCTCATCCTCTTCAGAAGATGGCTGAAGTTGGTGCAGAGTGGCCTAAAACTAATGCTCAGTATGATGAATAAATGATAGTAGAATTACTTACACCCTTCCTCAAAGACTTCCTAGTATTTGAGGTCCTAACTTGCTTCTCCTTTGGGGCCAACATATTCACTGGCTCTGAATCCGGGATACAAACCACTCCCCGTTTTGTGACAGCCTTTGTTGGGCTCTCCAAGATGGCACCCAGCTTCTGTAACTGTTCACCAACACCACCACAGCCCGCCTTAGTGCAACTAGACTGGCGAACCAGGACTGCAGCAGACTCGTCTGGGTGATGAGCCTTTTGTTTGGACATGAGGAGGAAGGAGTAAGAAACATAGACTGTAAAATGTTCCATTAAATATTATTACTTAATAAGCAAATTAGCCAATGGACACATGACCATTAGGCCCAGGTGGTGGTGCAGGGATATGGTACTGACAATATTATGTGCAGTATGTATGGAGTGAGTGAATAATACAGAGCTAATCACAATAACACACCTGGAAGGAATCAGTTGAAGCTTGCTAAAAGGATATTGGCAAGAACATCTTGGTCAAAGTACAGATACCTTCATCCACCCATATACAGGGTTGAGAACGTGCATCGTGTACATCCCTTAAAGATATGTCTCATTAGGGGCTTGGTTGATGGAATTCACTACACCAATGTACCAGTACATCCTGCAAGAAATCCAGCTATACCAGAAAATCTCTACTTGCAATGTAGTGTGGTGGATATTGATGTCTTGACAGTGGGCGGACACATGAAAAGTCAGGTATTGGCTTGCAATTGGGCACGTGGTCGAAGAATACAGAGTGTCAAAGCTTTGGTAGTGAAGCATCAATGGAGGAGATTTACATGTCAATACTGCTCACATTACTTAGCAGAAATAGAAAAAGCCAATTGACTCATCATGACACATGCTTGCCTCATCCTAAAATGCTTAGTAACATCAAAGAACGGCAATCACTCACTCGTTGCAAAAAAGATGCCACAGACTGGGCCCTGGAATATGTGACATGGCTCAAGAGACCTGTCAATTTCGCAGAGCTGGGGATCAAAGATTGAGGCTATTTCGTGGTAAGGTCAACGTAGATTCCTTCTCACCTGCTTGGTAATCAATGCTCGAGCTTGCGATATGCATGAATGGTGAGCAGGACTACATGTAGTAGGACAAGTACGATTGGAGGAAGTAGCTGGAGGGCTGAGGTAAATGACTTTATGTGCAGAGGAGGATGGTCATCAGCTTGCCTCATGACTTCACCAAATGGCTCAATCTTGTCTGAGTTTCTGTCAATGTAGCTGATGGTCATGCTGGTTTTCACTCTGTAGGCAGGGTTGTCTGCATGAAAGGGAATACATTGTCTTGGAGGAAACAGGCATTCAGCTATGGTTGAGGTAAACAAATGTATTGAGGGCAGTAAATGGCACTTACGCGATCTGGGACTGTGCTGTCTACCATTCTCAAGGCTCGGCCACTTGAAAAGACCGAGCCACACCGATCATGCATTCATTTCCATTCAGTGAATATCGCAGGGGAAGAGTAAGGTGAAGCTGTGAGATGTGTCAAAAAACAGAATGAATATGTGAAGCAGAATTAGGAATAGTACTAACCTGGGAACTTGGAATGAACTGTACATTCTGGGAGACAAAATGGCTCTGCAGCCCAAGAGTGGTGTAAAACACCTAGCTGCCACTGTTGATCACAATGCTGAGCACAATGGGATACCACGTCCAGATGACAGATGAGGGCGCTGAGACACACTAAGTTGACTGGTCACGTCAAATGAGATGCCATGGATACGACCAGGTGGAATGAGGTACATCATATATGTATTGCTGAACTTAATGGTTCAGTACCTGCTACCTATTGCGGGAGGATGTCAACACACGCCATGGACAATGAGAAGCATTGCACCAATAGAGACAGCCAAAATGACTGTAGGTAGATGGGTTGACACAATGAACAGCACACACAGAGAGGTGTATGAGTCAATGTGGAGTTGCCAGAAAATGGTTAGCATGGTCATCAAGAACAGAGGACTTCACACACACCCAGGCCATCAATCTGCTTCCAAAAGACCAGAGGAATTACCATGATATCCATGGCTAACACTGGGCATGTCAGCAGTGTGACCTAAGCCCAAGTGACGATGATGACGGACTCACCACAACACTGACAGACTCTCCTCTCTCACCCACGATAAGAACAAATGGGGAGTGCTCAGACAAATGGAAAGTTGTAGAGGTTGTGACTCACATAGCACTGATAGCTACATTCAATGGGGAGGTGATAACTAGCTAGCGCAATATTGAAGGGGAAAGGATGTGATAGATTGAGGTGTCCAAATAAGGGAATACACGTCAATTTTCACCATGACTAATATGTGCATAGTAAACAACTCATGTTTGAACAATGTGATCTACACTATGTCCTCAGGCTTCACATACAACAGAGCGGATTGGACAAAGATGGGAAAGAAAAATGGATGGACTAAAATGTCAGAAACACTACAATAAAGCCTAAATGATGCTGAACATTTGAATGATCATTGATTTCTACTGCTGTAACCTGAAACTTTTAAACAGTAGCTATGTGGAAATGGCATAGAAAAAATCCTTGTCAAAGTAATGGTTTAAGTAAAATGTATCAGTGAAATGTAAGCTATTAAAGCAAGTTAAGCAAGGATCAGCTTTCACACCAAACTTGGGAATGATATGGGCATAAGAACAAATATAATCTAAAGGTAGGATATGGCCATTCATGGTACCACCGGACCACTGACGCTTGAGAGTGCACATGTGTGTAATGGGGTCAGCAGCACCATTGGATTGAATGTTGAATGGTTGGACATAGGTCAAGTACCTGGCAGCCCATGCAGGCTGAGTTCCCCTGGGGGGAATGGGGTGCAAGATCATCCGGACTTGCACAATGATATGCTCTATTGATTGAGAGGATCAACAATCACTCATTATTGAGATGATCTACATGCACTCCGTACCTGTTAGACCACTCTCTGGCCAAGTGTGAGACTCATCCATGGTGAAGACTGCCACATCATAGTGCCCATACTTCCAAGGTCTGTCTGGTGGGCTTGTGTTGACAGTGAATGTTGGACAGATAATCAAAGTGTCGTGAAAGAACTTTTGTTGTAGTCATACTTTAAACCAGATTTGTAAGCCATCGAAAGGTAACACACACCCAGCTTGTACATCATGGCAAAAGTGCAGATCCTCTTGATCAAAATACTCTGTCAGTGTGGCATGCAGGTTAGGAAGAGAAAATAACATTTCCACTTCATCTATAGAAATCTTTGTGCAGGACAGGTCACAGTTGAGGTGTATTGCAGTAGAACACTTGACAAATGAATGAGAAGGCCAGTTTCTCATTGTATCTGCCCTCAAGTCATGCTTGGCTTTCTCAAAGTAGTTAGTCAATTGACAATTTGGACCCCATATGTCAGAGAGGACCACTGAAGAGAGTGATGATTCCCGCTCATCGCCAATATCTTGATCCAGCTCCTGTAGATCCTCACTCTCCACTTCTGTGTCCACATCAGAGGAACTCCCCGCAAGCAGAGTTATTATGTCATCAAAGAGGCAGCACTTCTTGTGCCTGTCAAGGTACCAACAGATTTGAGAATCATAGTCCTTTTTATTGCTCACCCTAGCAGGATCCTTGATAAGTTTGATGTGGGCATGCTCCGTTGTATCAGCAGACCATTGCAGGGGAGAGCCAACTTTGGCAATGCTAGGCATGATGCTCTGCATCAACTCTAGCTTTGGGAGTTGCCACTTTATGACCTTGCCCTTCTTCCCATGGTGAGCATGCAAATCCATGACAATATCCTTGTTGTCGTGAAACTCTTGCAACACGTCAGCTATCTTCTTTCACCCAGATTCAAGGATAACTCACGCTTGGGAGAGATAGTGAAATTCTATGAGAGCACAGATTGCATGGACAAAGCATGATGGTGCTGCTCCAACAATGACAGCAACAATATAGTGTTGCAGGTCTTGCTGGACACACCCAGTTACCTGCTTGAGCTTTGATACACCCTTGGTGAAGTGGTGGAGGCTGACAATGGGCATTAGGACTGAATATCAGAAGTCCATCTCTGCAGGACCAACAACTAGCAAGCACCAGCCAAAGTCATGATCATAGAATTCACGGAACCAATAGTGGAGTGGCTCAGGGGTGAAGAAAATAGAGGGCTCAGATAGTGCCCAATTGCACCAAAACAGATATAAAACACCATTCAGATGGAATTCTCCACAGGTGTTGAAAAAGGCTTCAAAATCGGCATCTGGATCTACAACAATGGAGGCAAGCTGATGTAGTGTTGTCTCCTTAAGGTGAGACAGATGGCAAAAAGGATCCCCAAAGTCCTTGTACATTGCCATTGTGATGTGTGATGTCAATCCACAGACACCTGACAACATTCCTGCCTCAGGAATGTCAGCAATATACAAAGTGAGGGGGGTATAGCAGAGATGTGAGTTTCCAGCAGAGTCTGACATCATCTGGCCCAATACAGCAGCTTGCTTTAGAGGTTCTAGTTTTGGAGTAGAAGACTCCGAACGGTAGAGGAAATGAGCTAAGTGGGAATACTCACTTAGTATAAGGAGACTTGAGGTGGTAACCAAGTGGTAGGGTAAAGTGCTTAGTGTGAGCACAAAGTACAAGAGAACAGAGATAGATATTCTGTTAGAGGAGCAACTAGGTAGGAGCTCCTCCTTATATACAGTACAGGTTGTTTGTATCTGTATGGTAGTTCTATATACATAGAACAATAACAGCCAATGACAGTAAACTCTCTTATCATACTATTAGTAATAGCCAATAGCAAAACATGAGCAGTGTCATATAGTAAACATAATGATCTGTTAAGATAGGATCTTGTGTAATCATGCTTACCAGAAAGATAAAATAGATAAGAAGATAAGCATGATCTAGATGTTAGAACAACATCTGGTTTATGTAAGACTGATGACATAAGCATCTGTCTCAACACTCCTCCTCACTGTTCATGTTGGGAAATGTGTAAGGGTAAGACTGTTTTGTCCCTGTATGAACTTAATTTTGCCTAAGTTCTTTGTGAAAATATCTGTGAATTGTTGGTTAGAAGGAACATAGAATAGTTCAACTTCTCCAAATTCTACTGCTTCATGAATGTAATGTTGAGGAATACAAATGTGTTTTGTTTTTCCTTCCTGAACTGGATTGGATGCTATAAAGATAGCTCCTTGGTTGTCTACACACAATGGTGTGTGATTTATAGGAAATCTCAGTTCTTCAAAAAGATTTCTTATCCATTGGATCTGCTTGGCGCATTCCATCATTCCACAGTATTCTGCTTCTGTGGAAGAGAGTCGAACTCTCCTTTGTCTTCTTGACAGTCAAGACACAATGCCATTTGCTAGAAACATTGCATATCCAGTAGTGGATCATGATGTTTCTGTGTTGCCTGCCCAATCTGTGTCAGAATAGGCGATTAATCCTGTTTGATCTCCTTCTCCAGAGTATTTTATGCATAGCTGCTTGGAGTGTGCAAGATAATGAACGATCTGTATACTTCTCATCAGATGTTCTTCTGATGGATTTGCTGAGAACTGCGACATTTTTATAACTGAATAGGCTAGATCTGGTCTAGTTCCTAGCATTATATATAGCAGTGATCCAATTACCGATTGGTATCTGCTTCAAAGAACTGCATTCACCTGTCCTTGTTTAGGACGTGGTGAATATCCAGTTGATAAAGGGACTTCAGTCTCCTTACTGTTCTCTTGTTCAAAGCATCTTACAACTTTGTTTGCATATGCACATTGATCAAGGATTAAGGTTCGCTGTTTGTGATTTCTTGTGATTCTCATGCCAAGATATTCTTTGGCTTCTCCTAGATCACAGCTTTCCCATTTAGACATGAACATCTTTTTGTGATTGAGGATCTGTTTTCTATTACTACCCAGAAAGAGAACATTGTCAACATAAATGATGATGATAATTATATCCTTGCCAATGAACTTGATATAGATGCCAGAATCTGAAACCCATCTTTTGAAACCCATCTTGATTAGAGATAGATTTAGCTGCTTGTTCCATTGAAGTGCAGCTTGCTTCAAGCCGTAGATGGCTTTCTTTAGTCAACAGACCTTTGATTCCTGGCCCTTTATTATGAATCCTTCCAGCTGAGTCATATAGATCTCTTCATCTAAATCTCCAAAAAGGAAAGCTGTTTTGACATCTAGTGCTTCCATTTCCCAGTCATGAGGTGCAGCTAGTGCAAACATTAGACGAATGGTTTCAAACTGTGCCACAGGAGAGAATGTCTCTTCATAATCTATTCCAAAAACTTGAGTAAAGCCTTTTGCTACGAACCTTGCTTTTACTCTGTTTCCAGGATGAATTGTGAAAACCCATCTACCTTTTACAGGTTTTTGATTCCTTGATAGATTGACCAATTCTCATGCTTTTCTTTCCTTTAATGAATCAATCTCATTTCTCATTGCTTCATTCCATTCCTTTTGTTTGTCTCAAGGTAGTTTTGCTACATCTTGGTATTGCTTAGGAATGATGCAATCTGAGATTTGGACAGCATTGGATAATTGGCTTCTAAGCCAAACATTGCTGTAGAGATTCTCCATATCATCTTCTTCTTCTGGAACATCCTAAGTTTCTGTTTGAGGAGTTTGCTCCTCCTGGATTGGTTCCAGTCCTTCTCTAATATCTCTTTTGATCTTGACAGATGGCCTATCCCCATATGCATTGTCTGGGACAACTCTTGGTCTAGGAACGTGTTGTGAACGTCTTTCCTGTCTAGTCTCCACTGCTTCTCGAGTTGTGGTTTGTTCTTCTCTCATGCATGATAATGATGAGGATGATTTCTGAACTTGGTTAATGTTTCAGTCTCTCCTTGTCTAGGAGGTAACCAGTTCCTTCTATAAGGAGCTGGTACTCTCCACACCGGTGATGGTGGTGTTGGTGGAGATGGTGGAGCTGACAGAGATCTTACAAGATATCTTTTGTGCTGATGCACATCCTGGACACCTGTTTTACAGCTGTCTGGTTCTCTTCGTTTAATTCCAGATCTTGTAGGAGTTAAACATTGTTCAGAAGGTGGTCTTTCTGGTGAAGATTGATGACTTCTTTCAAGAAGTTCTTCCCTTTCTTAGGATTCTTCTTTAGGGGAATGTCTTGACTCTGGTTGGTCATCATGATCATCTGATGATTCAGATGGATCAGGGAAATAGTATGGTCTAAACAGTTCACCATGATACTGATCGTATGGATCTTCTGGAGGTGGTAATTCCTGATCTGGTCCTATTGGGACACGAAAGTATTCATAGCGATCTGGTGATCTAGGTCTTTCAGGTTCCTGAATTCTTTCAGGACCTTCTTCGTCCATCATGGGAATAGGGGCAGGTCCATCTTCTTGATCTTTGGAACACCATGGAAAGTTATTTTCATCAAAAGTAGCATGAGTGGACATGACAACACGATGTTTTAATTTTGACCAAAATCACCACCCTTTTGTGTTTGGTTCATATCCAATGAATGTCATTTCCTCTGATTTGGGTGACAGTTTGTCAGGCCTTTGCTCAGGAGGAATGAACACATAAGCTTTACATCTGAAGACTTGGAAGTAAGAAGCATCCAGTTTCTTCCCATCAGATTTAAAGATCTTGATAGGAGTTTTCCAATTGTGATGTCTCATGGGTTGCCTGTTATAGATGTGGATAGAAGTTTCCACTGTGTCTTGCCAGAATGATTTTGGCAGACAGGCATGATGGCACATTGCCTCAGCCTTTTCCAATATGGTTCAATTGAATCTCTCAGCTCTTCCATTCTGCTGAGGTGTATGGAGGGTTGAAGTTTGATGAGTAACACCTCTGGAAGTGAGGAATGTTTGAAACTCATGACTCATGAATTCCCCCCCTCAGTCCAAATGGATGGAGGCTAATTTATGACCTGTGAAGGTTTCAGCCCAAGAAACCATATTAGAAAAATGCCGGAATGTATCCAACTTGACCCACAAGAAGGAAGTTAATGCATACCCAGAGTAATCATCAATGAATGTGAGAATAAACTTTGCACATGAACATGGTTCGATTGGCATTGGGCCAACTAAATCTGTGTGAACCAGTTCAAGTGGACGAGATGCTCGTTTATTGGATTGTGGAAAGGTGCGATCGGGCATTTTACCCAAAGAACATCCTTTACAGGGAATGTTCTCAGAAGCATCTCGGAGTTGAGGAACTCCAGTTAGATTCGTGTGTGCATGTCTTAAAGCATTTTTGGACATATGTCCAAATCTCTGATGCCAGATCTGATAAGAATTGAGATCTGCAAGAGAGGTTACAGATCCTATCATTGGAGTAATCATATTCGACTGAAACCAATGAAGGTTGTTAGTAGGTGATGAGGCTGTTGCCTGAATCACCTCACGTCCTCTCTTGTCCCAAATACTGGATCCTTTTGATATTATCTCACAGTGAAAGCCATGGTCTGTTAACGATGGGACAGACAAAAGTCTGTTTACCATATGTGGAGCATACCACGCGTCTTTTAACGTTACGATCGTTGGATTGATTGTACCATCTGTTTGGCTTAAAAGAACTGTGCCTGGTCTGTATAATGGAGATGATTCTCCATTTGCTATGGATGCCTTTTTTGAATATTGGTTTAGATGAACAAAGTCATCTATAAAAGGTGATAGATGATGTGTGCATCCACTATTGCTCATCCAATGATTCTTCAAGAAATCACTCTTCAGAGATTCTTCTCTGAGATAATAGCAAAGATATTCATTGCTCTCTTCATCATAGAAGGTAACTCTATCATCATCATCATAGTCTAATCTTTGTCTCTCATATATGTGAGGTTCTCTCAAAGGAACATGTTGTTCGTGAGTCTGATTGACTATGAATAACTCATAAGTTTGTTGCTTTGAACAACCCTGCAAGTTACCTCTTGGTTCTTCATACACTTGCTGTGTATGAGCAGAAGCATAAAATGCTTCTGTAGATGTGTAAGGTATTTTTGATGTATGAAGAGCGCTGTGATTGTTAAAATGATTCCTTTGAGAGATCAAACCTCCAATAGTGATCACTGTCTTCTTCTTTTTCTCCTTCCTCTTCTTGGTTTGTCTTGAAGTGTTCTCTTGCTTCAGAGTTACTTCTCGATCATTTTTGATCGGTATCTGAGAAGGTCCTGCTCCTTCTTTCATCTCAGAGTTAGAAAGAGGAGCTCCTTCAAAAGGAAGGGTGATGAACTTCATCCATACCTGAATCTTCGTGTCCTGTCTCCCATGTATCCATATTTTCCGGAGGTTCTTCCGGGTTGATGATAACTCCTTCTGGAGTTTCAGGCCAAGGCAGCATATCCTCACTCCAGTGTGCTTCCTCTGCTTCATTTAATTCATCAGTGTCGCTTTCCATGATGACTTCATGGATGAAACCTTGTTCTCCATCTACCATATTGGTAGTAGGTGCTTTTCCTTTCCCTTTGTTCTGTTTTCTCATCTCAAAACCAGCGCAGCTAGCATCCTTCTTATCTTTAAAGGAAGTTGGTCTCCTTTGGAACTTAGTGCATCCTTGTGGACCACTATTTCCAGAGGGTTGGTTCGGTCTAGAACCACTAGCCTTAAAAGGACGCCATTTGTTATAAGTGGGTGGTCCCTTGCAAATCACATTGGTTCAATTCGCAGTGTTCACCTGTTGAGAAGTGGAAGGCGTGTTTGCTTCCATGTTTGAGATTCTAGTTTTAAGGTTTTGTCTCGATGTGAGCATTGAAACCTCTGCCAAGATTTTGGTGGTTATGGTATCCACCGTAAAGTTGGCGATTTCTTTGGTGAGCACCACAGTAGAACAGAACTGATACATATCTCCTGGAAGCCATTCCAATAGGAACATGGCTTTAAAGGAGTCGGGAAGAACCAGACCAGCATCTTTCATCTGGTCAAAAAGTGAAGTGACATGATTAATGTCCTTGCTCGCTGTTCTCAGGTTGATGGTAACCCGGTTTGCTTGGTGGAACAAGTGGAATTGTCCAGCCAAGCCTCGTGATGCAAACAAAGATTGCATCTTCTCCCAGATTGCTTTTGCAACTGAGGCTTTAACAGTGGGATTGGCATAATCATATGTCACATGATGAATAAACATATCACTGACAGTGTTGGCAATAATGCCACACACTCTTTTGTCAATGATTTCCCACTTTCCTTGATCAGCATTTACAGTACTGATGAAAGTGGTGGTCCCAGAGATCCAGGACCATACAGACAGAGATTGAAGAACTGATTGGAGACGTATGCTCCATATGGGATAATTTGTGGGACCTTTGAGAATAGGTATGCATACGATGATAGTATTGTCAGTTTTGAAGTCAGAAGGTACAGTGATTGTGGCCATTTAGAGTAACTGGATGATATCTATCAAACCATTTTCAGTAAACAGTTCGTCATATATATTTGATATGAGATTAAAATCGGATGGTACTTCTTGTGTTTCATCTTCATCCAAAGAGTCTGGTAATGGAAAATCCTGAGGACGTAGAACCCAGGTAGGTCTTCTTCTTCTGATTTGTAACCAGAGAAGAGTTCAACGTTCCTTTTTATTGAAGCCTTTCGGTTTCTTTTTATCCCAATATCTCCTTCTATCCTCTTTTGTGAGTGGCCAAAGGGAAGGTGTTTCAGAAGGTTTATCCGAAAAAGTGTTTGTAGACTGTTTTTTGAAAGATCTATAGTGAAGATATTTGAAATAATAGGAGTTTTTTTTTCTCTATTATTCTCCCATCTCTTTCATACTTCAAGACTTTGTTTGAAGTATTTGTGAAAGGTATGTCTACAGTATAAAGGTTATTCCAACAGTTTAGTTGGATAAAACTTTTTACTTCTTCGTAATCTTCTGCATATTGTAAATTGTCATGATAACTGTCCAATGGCCAAAGAGAATTCAAAGGAGTACTACCATATATGCTAAGTGCGTCGACAATTTCTTCATTTCTCTTTGCCTTGCTCTGCAGCATGTCTCTTTCCAAGTCTGTTAGATCAGGAAAGGTGTTCAGCACATCCTCTATTTTTTGTCTGTGCTGCGAGGCCAAAGTAGACGTCATCTTCAGTAGGCTTGCCTGCATGTTCAAGAATTAGCTTCTTGATTACTGAAGACTTTTTGAAGATCTCGGGCATCCACTTCTTCAGCAGTGCCTGGTAGTGAGTGTCAAAGCACTCATTCCACTTTTTTACTCCCATTCCTACTCTCCTTCCATACTCCTCTGCTGGTTCTCCTCTATACCATCCATCATCGGCGGTCTCTAACCAAGCCTCATCATCAGGCATGTAGTTAGGGTTTTTAGACTTTATAAATAAGAGGTTTGCATATGATGGAGGAAAAATGTCTGTTCTGAAAATTTCCCAACCTTGGTTGCGTACCATGTAGTCAGTTGCGTCTTCATAAGATGCAGTGGGGAAAGCCCAACCTGCACCCTCATAGGCTTTGCCTATGGACTCTGTCCAATACGAGAGTGCACAGATGGAGTGTTTCGCCCTGGACTCAAATGTTTGAATCCGGAAAGGGTAGACCGTCTGAGTGGAATATCAGACTTTCTCCTGCAGGATCTGATGGTGCAACTGGGGGTATGTTGGTCCCAGCTGTATCTCCACTATCTGGAGTCGGTCTACCTCTACCTCCCTCTTCTTGGTTGGCTGATGATGAAGAGGTAGGAGGCGAGGCAGCTGATGGAAGTGGGTGAAGAGTGATACCTCGTCTTCTAGACAGTGCAGGATGTAGCTGATCGTCTTCTGCTCTTTGACCCTGACACGAAGAAAGCAATCCAGGTCCCATGGACGGACCTGCATTAGCTCTCCATTGGGGAGCCTCTGGAGGAACTCCCCCCCTACGTCTACGAGCAGTGCTCTGCCTAGAATGGCCAGAGCTTGGAGGGACTCGTAGTTGGCTTGCTCTGTTCGAATTGGAGCTTTCAAACTCGCCAAAGTGGGGGGCTCCAAGAGCCACTGGGCAAACAGCCCCTCTGTTGTCCTGTGAGGTTCCTTCTGTAGTAGGAGGGTCTTGAGTCTCATTGCCAGCTGTGGCGATGGCAGGTACTGAAGGGTTGGTGAGGACGGAGGGATTGATTGTGAGGGCTCATTCTGCATCGAGTCTGTTCTGGAGGGTGCGTCTAGCTGTGAGGGTGAGGATGGAATGGATGCTGTTGAGGGCAATGGCCTCTCTGACTGTGAGGGCTTCCTCTTCCTCCAAGGGTCCTGCGGTGCTGTTGTCCTCAGCCTGTGGAGTCCAAGGAACAGTTCTTGTGGTGGAGCGTAGCCAATATGGGGAAGAGGTGTCGAGGAGGTCGTCTGCATGTCGTTGAGAGTATCGAGGAGGCTCAGTGAGCACTTGGATAATTGGAGTGTTTGGGGGAGAGATGGGAGTGCGTGTGGTTGGCAGCCCTGGATTTCTGATGACTCTGAAGAATTCGAAAGGGATGAACTGATGGTCAAGTAAGTCATCATTAGATCTGCGTCTGACAACATCAGTCTCACCGTGACGGTGGATTTCTCCTTGTTCTATTGCACCGTGGCAAATAGGGCAAGGGATTTCAAATGGAATGCCTGGTGCAACCAGATGAGTTTCTCTGATCAGTCTGGTATGGGTTTCATACTGAGGGGATCTACCAGACTGTTCTGGTGTGGGGTTCTCCTCTCTAGGAGGAGATTCTATGGGATTTTCCAAACATTCTTCAGGTTCGGATTGCTCAACATGAGGTTCTCGAGGTGGAGTGCCTTGGGTGTGGGATGCCAGAATGCTGTTACTTACTGAGGGTGGTATGAGTCTGCTCGAAGCCACCATCAGCATTAGCTCATGTGAGTGCATTTGAGTTTTAACATGAGCAATCACAATAAGAGCCTTGGATTTTTTCTGGAATACAGCAAGTCCATGTTTGAAGGTGAACAGAAGGCATTGAGCCATTAGCTCCACCATAACAGCCATTTCAAGGCCATTATATAAATTCATGAACAGAGTATAAAGAAATAGAAGATCCAGTAACCACCATGAATCTCCTGTACGTGAGACAGAGGGAGGCATCGTGAAGTGCTAGCAAAGGCGAACTCCCTTGTCTAGACAACAGGGCTCATAACCTTTCAGAGTAGAAGACTCTGAACAGTAGAGGAAATGAGCTAAGTGGGAATACTCACTTAGTGTAAGGAGACTTGAGGTGGTAACCAAGTGGTAGGGTAAAGTGCTTAGTGTGAGCACAAAGTACAAGAGAACAGAGATAGATATTCTGTTAGAGGAGCAACTAGGTAGGAGCTCCTCCTTATATACAGTACAGGTTGTTTGTATCTGTATGGTAGTTCTATATATGTAGAATAATAACAGCCAATGGCAGTAAACTCTCTTATTGTACTATTAGTAATAGCCAATAGCAAAACATGAGCAGTGTCATATAGTAAACGTAATGATCCATTAAGATAGGATCTTGTGTAATCATGTTTACCAGAAAGATAAAATAGATAAGAAGATAAGCATGATCTAGATGTTAGAACAACATCTGGTTTATGTAAGACTGATGACATAAGCATCTGTCTCAACATCTAGAACAATGTTGAGACAGTTGTGTATGAGTTGATTGGCAAGAACTGTGTGGATTCTTGGATTACTGTGAATGAATTTGGAAACAGGGAGGAGTACTGCCAGTAAGAATGCATGATTTGAGGCCTTGTTGTGATGCCTCATCTGGATGTTGGCCAGGCTGATGAGGAGTGGGTGGGCAATGCAACCACCAGTCATTGATGTGATATTTGTCTTGTCTGACGACAATATGACCCTGAGAAGTGTAGACCCAGCTGGCAACGCTGACTACAGATAGAGTTGATCAAGATCCACATGTAGCTTGAAGAGCTTATCTGCATTCTCCAAGCTGTGTCTCCAGTGAGCCATTTGCTGTAAACGCGCTCGATGACACCCTCAACAGTCTTGTAGACATGTTGAGGGATGAAGTCCATCTTATCTTGAAAATAGGGATGGTTGAATAGAAGTTCCATGCAATCCAAAGTATTGTGATAGTAGAGATAGGTGGGCAAGGCAGTTGGTTGCTCTGTTGACATGAGGTGGTATTTCCATCGTGGATCAGAGGGAAGTAGTTCAGCACAACCACAAAGCTCTTTGGCAGTACGAAACAAGAGGTTGAGGTCTTTCATCTTAGGAAGTTTAGTAGAACCAGCGAATCTGAATTTGCAATCCACAGTGTAAAATGTGAATGTACCATTTCTAATGACAAGAATTCATCAATCTGTGCCATGCTGAGTGAAGAGCACAGCAAGAACTTCACCAACTTCCATTCCTTCTTAGTCACAAATGGATAGTAGATATTCTGTTTGCGCTGGAATGAGTAGGTATCCATGTTGAAGCGGTTGAGGAAGAGATCCCTATTGTCAATGATCCTTGCGGCTCCTTCAAATTTCGTGACAGAGTAAGATTCCTGTTCTTTGAGATCCATCATGAGGACATCATCAGTTGTCTGTGGCTGATCTTCCTGTGAGCCATTGTCGTTAGCACCTGGCAGGTAGTCCCAATCATCCATGGGGGCATTGATATGCATTGGCGACTCTGGAAGGGCTGGGAGGGGCTCAGAGGATCTCAGTGGTGTATTCTGTCCCCTACTAAGCACCTCCAAAACAGGAACAAGGTCGTCTTGCCAGAAACGACATCGTCTTGTAGGCTGGCTGAGGTGGCAAGTAACTCTCAGAGGGGTGTCGAACTGTTTGAGGCATTATGGACACTTGGGCATAGGAAATGTATAGTATATACAATAGCTTTGAGTAGAAGGAGAAGGACAGGTCTTTGGGAGCCGTGATAAATGTTAGTATTGGCATTGGTGTAGGGCTCGGAGTGATACAACTCTTCCCAGGATCATCATCATCTCGATTTGTTACTGGTCCCACCTTTCTATGCATATATTTTTCTTACATCTTGGGGAGTGCCAAAAGGCTCCTTGATAGCTGAATAATTGCAAGTACTCAAGCAGAAAATGGTCAGTAAGTTGCCATAACAGCTGAGTCCAACTGTCCTGCAAGCAGCCTGTTCTGCGTCATCCTTTCATCATCAAGTCTACACTCAGATTGTGTACTCTATTTCATAGCTAATCCTTTTTGCAGATTCAAACCACATTCTCCACACATTTTCTCGCCACTGTGCTAACTCAAGGGTTCCAATTCGGATCCATTGTTGCACAAGGCACATCCTGGCGAGATTGATCAGACAGAGCGGGAGATGTGCAAGTACCGTGAGCTGGGCTTATCATGGAGTTGCTCACCCTCTGCAAGTTTGAGGAGAGAATCCAAAGATCCTTTGTTCATGTGGGTCCCTTCGTCAGCATTCATGACTCCCCAGGCCTGACAACCACCCCAGCTCTTGGCTGGTCAATCACTTATATCAGACAACATCACCGTCATTTATTTTAGGATGTTACTTCCTCCACCTTTATTATGGTCAATCTCTAGAAGCACATCCCTTCCAACACCAGCTCCATCCTCCACAAGTACATGACAGACCACCAGGATATGTTGGAGGACAAAACCCTTCTCCCTCCTACCTATTATGGGTCACTGACGATATATACTACCACATGCATCATACTTCCTGGGCGATCATTATCAGGTATTGGCAGATTTAGACTGGTTTACTATCTTTCAAAATGCTAACTACCCTTTTAGTCACCATCCGCATTCTGCATTGTAGAGGCACCATCAAACACATGCAAGCTGTGCATGGAAATGCTACAGCTGAAAAACAGGAACAGGACAAAGACACAGCTACTACTGCCAAGTTCATAGCAGGCGAGTTCAGAGCTGCCCTGGATACACTCTTCAAGGCACTATCAGATACTCAGTGCTGGTTCATGTTCTGCCCTAACCCAAGCGATTCACAGCTCCTGAACTAGTTGGGGGGGTGACATGCCAAGGATTAGATTCAAAGCTTAGGTTTAACGGAGGTCTCAATTGATGTTCACAAAGCGGCAGTGAACCCAGATGAACTTTGCACTCAATACAGGGAGCTAATGGCAAAGGTGGGTGCTATGAATGACTTAAGTTTGAACAGGCAAAAAGCTTCCTGGGCTTGCCAGAGATGACATGGTTCTCAGTCAATATGAGGTATGTTCCTAGACTGATTTTCCAGATGATTGATATTTTTAATAGATTTGGATGGCAACAATGACCTGTGGATAAGGATCCATGATCATCCCAGGTCACCCACCAAATATTTGGAGCCCATATGAATGTAATAGGTCAGTAAGCAACCATAACAATTGGCCAAGACAACATACCATACGAGGGTTGACCAGATGTGTCAGGAGTGTTAGATAGTGACAATGACCCATGGATAAGGATCCGTGATCATCCCAGGTTACCCACCGACTATTTAGAGCCTGTAAGACATTGATGAGAACCCAAATCACAACCTACAAGAGATGCATAAATGCACAGATTGACCTACCGAGACAAATAACCAAGTTGAGACCAAATCAAGCATGTTGGATGTGCTGCACATGCAATGGAGGCTGAGGAATGTGATGCATCTTCACTATCTATTCAGCCATTGTACTGCTTATTGTCTCCTTGTTTGTAGTCCTGAATTTTCACAGAATTTTATGCTATACATGCAATATGAAACTGGCAGTAAACAAGGTTTCTGCCAATGTTCGCCCTAAGTATGCTCTTTCTCCTAGCATAGTTACCTTCAACTGAGTATATTGCCAGTCCTGGAAAAATCACAGAATTTTCTGGAGTTTACCATGCCTAACTTCATTGCATCCTCAATGATTCCATGCAAATTCACCACCTGAGACCAATGACAGCGCACCAGTTCATTCCCACTTCTCACTCCTCCATCAAAGAGTCTCTAGTTCTCAGCAGAGACTTCTCACCACTTGGGTCTCCATCTGCATGGGTCATACTGTTGCACACCAACCTGTTGGCTTGTCACATACCCAACTCCAACCTCATTACCTCTCATGAACCATCCCAGATGCAACAATGACAGTGTGTCAATGAAAAAAATGATCTCAATCACAGTGAGAACACTTTAGCATATGGTTCCTTACCATCTAGGTGTTCAAGCTGGTCGTCATTCAAGTCAACCTGTCCTGCCACCCTGCCCCTGGCTAGTTCACCCGCCACCTCACCAGTCAGTAGCTCTACTATCAGCTCTCCCCCTATTCCTTCCCTTCCCACCCCGTCTCTGGGCAAATGTCAATGTATGACTGCACATAAGTCCTCAGAACGTTTTGTATGAAGGCGCACCTCTCTCAACTGGTTGGCTGAAATGGACATTGCCTTGCACTCCTCCTCACTACTTGACGACACTTCTTGCTCTCTTGGCCATGCTGCTGGCCTTGATGTAAGTGCAACTTGGGTATTATTAACATGTACTTATTGTGTTCTTGTAGTTTGACTCCGACGATGATGAAGAAACCATTTGCCACAGTGCAAGTTTACTTCTAGAGGCAATGTGCACCCAGCGTGGTGTCCAGCTTGCCAGGAAGAGGCTTACTGCCTGCCTTGTCAAGGAGCATTCCATGATGGAACATTTTCATCAATTTCAAGCTACTCGAGTGGACCGTTGTCTTTTGAGCAGAGGTCAAGATTGGAATGGTTTGCCATGCGATGCAGGAGTGTAGCATTCCCTTTCCCAGCCAATCTCTGCTCACACTGTGCTAATATGAAGAGTGAGACACCATTACCTACTGAAGTAGTCATCCATGCACTGTGTGTATAAGCACTTAGTTCGTACCTAATGTTTCTTGATGTATATATCTCAAATACATGTGAGTACATAGACTCTTGACCCCAACTTGTGCTATTGCCGAAACATTGTGCATTGTATATACATGTTCAGAGTGTTACAGTATGAGACAACTATAACTTGTCCCTGTGTGCATCTAGGTGCTATCTAGAGGCATCCAGAGTCTAGCTGCATGCAATATAGAAATGTCAATGGCCAGTTGTGGCCAATGCCTCACCCTAGTCTCACCTTTGATTAGATAATTGCATCACACTCTCTATCAGGTACCACTAAGCCCAAAACATGGATGAAGGCAAACCATCTAACAGGTAAGCCACTTGCCCTTTAAAGAGACCACCTCGTCACCTCTACCACCTTGAGGGGTACCAGTTCTTTCACTTCCCCAACTCATATTGCTGTACAGCTCCTTGAGGGTGGCAAGACTGAAGTTGAGCCAAAAACGTTATCATTGCTCCATTCCCAGCCATTCAAGCTTCTCAAAATCACTCAAAACTGCATCCACATATCCACTGGTATTCCTTTGGCCAAATATACACCTGAAGCCACTGCCACCACCCATATTGGAACCCATCAACCTCAATACCTAGGATGACAGGGATGTCTGGGGAGACGGCATTGAAATAAACAAGAGGCAGATCGTCAGCTCAACAGGTGCACTCAAACTTCAACAAGTACTAAATGAGATGGTCATCATTGGTGGTGGGATCATCAGTTTGGAAACAGGTGGTACTTGGAGTCTACCCAGTGCCAGGGTTACTCTCATCGAGTTCCTTGGTGGCATTGGTGGTGCTGGTATTGATGAGATTGTGTGAGTAATGCAGTCATGCCTTCATTTATGTTGTCTTACTTTTTACAGAACATAGTTGTAAAAGATTCTGACGAAGCAGGGACTCAAATTCAAGCTTGCCACCAAGAAGCTTTCACTGACAACGTTGATGGTGAAGTCATCGTCGAGACACAATTTGCCAAGGGCAACAAGAAAGACGTAAGTTATGCCATTATTTTGTCTGCAAGAAACTAATCCCCTCCTTAGCTTGGAGTTGACATTGTTTTGGTTTTGGTTGGCTGTCATTCATATAGAGGGTCATAGCCTTGAAGATTGGTGTCAAGAAAGACATCAAGGGTCGCATTGTCATTGATGATCAGTT
>JBBPMY010000205.1:0-24960 GCA_038090615.1 Phylloporus gajari | reverse complement strand
AGTTAAATTTCCAGTGATTACGAGGTCATAGTTTGGTGAGATAGCCATGGAGTCGACAGAACCGAGATGGTGAATGACGGTGCCAATTTGTTTGCGCGTAGAAGTATCCCAGAACGAGACGGATGTATTCGCGGAAGCTGCAATGAATGCGCCATTACTTGAGAGGGAGATACATCCAGGATTATCATTGCTGTGAATCGCCCATTTAGAGAGCGTCGCTCGAGAAGCCGTGTCCAGACAGTGGATGTGGCCGTCCGAAGACAAGACAAAAAGCTTCTTGCTGTCTCTGGCCCAGGCGATGGATCGAACGGAAATTCGAATACCGCCGAGGAATTCGCCGTCCTGACTGTTATAGATGGAAAGCAAATGTATCACAGAAAAATCAAGCGAGGCATAATGCATCATAACCTGATTATAATGGGTAAAATCATCGGCATCACTCATAATCAGCCGACGTGCATGATAAAGTATTATATAGGATTATACACCTTCCTCCCATTGGTAATCGCCGTGGAAAATGTTGAAGTGGGTGATTGTGCGGCTCTCGACATGCAAAGAACCAGCGGCGACCGTCATGCTTGGTGCTAATCTCAAACAACAATATGGTAAGCAAGGTACAGGCCGCGCCGTATTCCTTTGTCTGTCTACTTCACAACCAGACGTCCTCAATGTTCATTGTGTATCTCTTTTAGTCACTCTCTGCCGCATTCAGCGAAGCTCGCTCTCGGCCGAATCCTTCACAAAACAAACTGGTGGTCGCGCCTACCCTGCCACATTGCCAGTCTCGCTCTACATCCCGTATATTGCTTGTGAAATGAGTTTGCGATGCAATCTCGTATGTTTATTTTATTTACTTCCTTGATTGTGGTGGTTGCTAGCACGACACCAAGTTCCCGAGTGTTTCTCTTGCGACATAATTTCATCAAATAATTTCGTCAGCCTTCTTTATTTTGGTGACCGGACATGTAATACCAACGCTGTGCATGTGGGGCCACGGATGACATTGTACATTGGCTCTAAAATCCTTGACGATGCCGGACCACATTGCCCATCACCTACACTCTTTTGTCCGATGGCAAAATCCGGGACAAATCCTGGAATATCGCACTTTTGTACCGCATTGATGGGCTTGGATGGTGATTATCGAACGATTCAGAATTCATGACATTCTACACTGTATACAAAACTATAGTACTGCATGGATGTACTGGCAGTCACACGGTGGTCGCAAATTCACCTACTTGCGAGAGCGCGCAACGGAAAGTGTGTCTGGGCAGAGAGGTCGATACTCTGAAACATTCCGGCGGCCAAAGATAGTTCTGAGAATGGTGAGATAGTCATCTTATTGAGTACACGATGAATACTGACCGGTTCCACCATAGAAGGAGGTCCTTGATTTCGTCCACTTTCTCTGATGAGTCAGGTGCTTCGAAGTAGTCGACAATGTTGTAATAGAATACTTCATAATCGAACTCATCATCTACGATTGCCCAACAGGGTGCACTTGACAGTGCAAAGCGAAGCTATCGATGTGTCATCCAAATTTTTGAAACATGGAATTGTTTGCATACCTGAACCGCAATGTATGCAATAGCTCGTGGCTGAACACTTCTCATCCTGAGAAGTTCAGCGACATGCCTACGTGCTGGTGGAACCATGGTTGGACGAACATTGCTGTGTTTGCCGTGGCGATGAGCTGAAGACGGAGACGTGAAAATACATTTGAACGCCTGGACACATTTCATTATTCAAAACACACATCAAATAAGAATGAATGAATGACTGACCCAGATGAGGATATCACTTCGGAATAATCCTGAGGCGGGAAACTCAGACGAATACAATCCATCTTTGTAGATGAACGCTGGCCAGCTGTATGCCGTGATCCGAAAGTCTGGATGCTTTTCCTGGATGCGAGCTCGGATCCTGTCCAAAGAGTTATCAGTCTCGTGAGTGGTTTGTGAAGTTGAACTAACCTAGCATCTGCCCAGTCATAGTCAACTGGGCAGATAAGACGACCAGTTAGCATGTGATTCAGTCCCCGTCCCTCTTTGTCGCGGGCAGTCAAAGGTGGTTCAATATATGGATGATTCTCTGCGATCCAATGAACAGTCTCTTTTTTCAAGGTAGATGCATCATCCCCTCTCGCACCATCAGCACTGGCCTGAACCTGTTTGATTGAGCAATGAGTTATAATAGTCATGGCGACAGACTAACCTCTCGGCAGGTATACACGTCGAAATTCCCTTGCTCCAATAGTTTCGCCAGTGTTGGACACCAAGTAAGGAGCTTCTGGAAGTTTCTGAACGTGCGATTCTGACTACAATTCGACACATTATATTTTGTTCGACCTGCCATGTGCAATGGACTTACTCTGGGGTAGCCTCAGCGGTTTGGCGAGGGTATTACACCGAAATCAATTACAGGATAAATAAGATGCGAGAGGACATCGATGGAGGTTTGTGGCTTGAGAAATTTCAATCCGAATTATTAGGTATTATACTGTCGACGCAATAGGGTATCACTATGGTTCGGATACATTTTTCAAAGGTGGCTTTACTAAAACATGCTTTACTTTGTCACTGGTAGTGCTGGCTTAGACTCTTTAATAATGTAATACCAACTGCGCAGCAAAGCCTGCTACGAAATCATTACACAATAGATTGCAACATTCAGACTATAAGTACAACGCAGTGACTGTAAGAAACATATTCGAACCAAAAATACAACCGATAACGGTAGAACGCGAGGAGTTTAGTCTTCACGAGAGCGTTTCCCGAGCGAGAAGGTGTTGAAAGCTTTCGTCGTGTCTTTGGCGCCGCAGAGATAGCTTTTGCCTTTAAAATACACGACCAAATACATTTAGTAATTTATTAGTAAGCAATGCCAATCTCAAACACGCTTCTTCAGCCACTTTTTTGCCAAGAATCAACACAAGGCTCAACTTTGTGTGTTCATTTCAGTGTTACACCCATTTTCCTTGCTACTAAGGGATTCCCAGTCGTATTCAACACTGTCCCCATTGGTTTCATGGTTCGACTGGTGCATGAGTTTGTGCTTTGCCTTTTGCTTGCCCTCAAGATCTTCTGATAGTCTGCTTCAATATAGCGCATTCATCATGTCGGTATCCTGGTATCTACCATCGTCTGGGCATCCCTGTGTGCTCAGACAATGAGACGAAATGTGCAAAATAACAGTCATTCCTCCCTCTAGTCCTAGTATGTCATTTCCCCTTGAATCTGACATTCTCCTCATACTATTTAAGGTTCACAACCTTCGCTGGGTTACAAGAATCTTAGTGTTCACTGTGAGCTTGCAGGCTGTCTACACTATGTGGTGCAGTCGTTTCATCACCTGAATTGTCAGGAGCGTTGGAGGTATGCTTTCCTCTACTCGTTCTACCTGTTCGCTGGCATGTGCTAATACTATCTACAGCTTTTTCTGCACATCTCGACAATCCTAGTAACCTCTCAATGCTTCCGGTGCATCCACTTCATGATCCGCTGCTGTCGGCTCGACTTGGGACCTATATGGTGTGTTTGGCTTGGCCCTTCATTTTCGCAGTTCACAGAGCTGTTCTAATGCGTTACACAGGTCATTTGGGTTGTTCCTAGTAGTCTTGTCATTCCTTGACGCTCCCAACATATCCGCCTTGGTATCCATCACCAATTCGCCATCCGTTTGTGTTGTTCTTAGGTGAGCCTTCTTCGACCTGCTAGTCATTTGTTGGTATGTTCTAATTCCTTGTACAGCTCGTTTGGATGTATTCAAGGCTCGTCGACCCCATCTGCAGCTCCTGACATCGTTGCTATGATGCTAGAGCACACTTTGTCAACATTCGTATGACAGCTCCATCATCCCTTGTGTTCAGCATGCACTTCCCATGGTTGGCGCCCATGCGAGGAGACATGTCATAGTCAATCAGTGGCAGGTGAGACAGATTTGTCATGATCCGGTCTCCAGAAATCCCACCCTCACTCTTCATCAACAGTCTCCCATCTTGTCCAAGCTCCATTGTTATATGTGCGCACTCTCCCTCGTTATTTGTGCTATTTTCCAGGTTGTCATTCTAATGGATGGACGTTTTAAATGCGGGGCAAATTCATGCCAGGACTCTTTTGCCAGCAGGCGGGGTGCTTCGCTCCATCGTTTGTCCTGTCCATACTACCAAGCCTACACCAGCCGCCCTCCGATCAAGCGGCCAATATCTGAAGTCACAACTCAGACATCCAAGAGAGCTCGACAAGATAATCCTCCCATCCCCTGCCCCACTTTGCCCTCAAACCCTGCTGGGATCAAGGATAGCGCTGCTGAGGTCGTTCACCCAGCTATACCATTGTCATCCTTGAATCAGAGAACCACTCTCGTGTCAACGGACACCGAATCTCAATCGGCATCGGATCAGCGTGTACTGGGTAGTGGTCCGAATCCATCAGGGTCTCAAAGACCTGTGCGAACCCGGAACTTGCCCAAGCGGTTCAGGGACATCATACCTGAGGCGTCACCAACTCCTCTCCTCTCCGAATCACAGCCCGAACTCCTTCCTCATGTAATATTGCATGTCTTCGATTCTTTTCGAACAGCTTTCAATGCATTTGGGATATCCCGAGAATACCGCCATCGACCGTCTTACGATCCCGATTCATTCCTAACCCTCGAAGAGCTGTCCAACAAACCTTCGCATGCTAGCGTCCCAAAACCCCAGCAGAGCTTCGCTGGGCCTCCACTGCCACCCTGGCCATGGGCAACCATGACTGTCTGGAGATTAATGACATGGATGCTATCAAGTGGCCAGCAGCTCTCTGCCGCCGTGGTTACACGCCTTTCAAGCATTGTTCTCACAGCCGAAGACTTCCAACCCAATGACCTTGTTGGATTTAATGCCGAAACGGAACTGAGGCGCTTTGATGCTTCCGAGAATCAGCTTGACCCTGACCACCCTTTTCGCAAAGATGGATGGGCAGAATCCTCAATCACCATTTCAGTACCCACGCGTGAGCGGAACCTGGCCGGGAATGGGATGGACTTTGTTGTCCCAGGATTGCTGCATCGGAACTTAATGGCGGTGATCAGGGCAGCGTTTTGCGACCCCGAGTCAAAGTGGTTCCACTTCCTACCTTTCAAACGCATTTGGAGATCCCCCTCGACTGGCAACGAGCAACGAATATATGACGAGTTGTATACGTCTGAGGCATGGATCCAAGCTCAAGATGAGATCCAGAAACAGTGCCGACCAGACGTCGGTTGTACCCTTGAGCGGGTCATTGCGGGCTTGATGTTTTCATCAGACTCTACACAGCTTACTCAATTCAGTCAAAGATCAGCGTGGCCGATCTATATGTCATTTGGAAATCTATCAAAGTATATTCAAGCCCGGCCAAATACCCCAGGAGCAAGCCACCTGATTGCCATCATACCTAAGGTAAATCTTTGCTTGCAGTTAGGGAGCACAGCGGTGCTAATTTTGGTCCATTATAGCTACCGCGTTCCTTGCATCATCAGCAAAATGACCCTTCGTGTTAGCCGAGGGCCCGGACTCCACGGCATTTCTAGCCCGTCACACACTGGGCAATGCTGTCACAGCCTCGCCTATTGTAGTCACTGCAATAGCCGAGATCACATAATTCTCATGTTCAAGGCACATTCTCGGCACTCTGTCATACTCTGCCAAACTCTAGGGGGCAACTGAGAACTATGTCTTTGCCTCACATTGCTGGCAAGAAAATCAAAGTCACAATACAGACTATGTAAATAGTACATATTTACTATTTGACAGTGTACTATTTACACTAGCTTTTGACTTGTACGAAACGAAGTGTCCAGGTATTAAGTGAGGTCCACATCAATTGGATAGTGTGACGGTGATTGCCCTGTCATACCCGGTGATAGTAGATCAGAGATAGAAGGACACGAATAACGACTCGCATGTCCAATTGAAAAAAGTACTCACCGGGCGGGACAGAAATGACATCCTTTCGAACATAATCCCCTTGCATCGCACATTCCAACGCGGCACTCCTGATCAGGAAACGGACATGACCCACGAGCTGGTCCGCAGCGCGTAGATCACCTTCTGTCTGCTCTAAAAGTATTCGGTTGTATTGCAATACAAGAATGTTGCGATGTATGATTTGACACGTGAGTTTTTTGCGAGCGAGAAGGATCGTTCGATCGGCGCGTGCTGCCTCAAGGAGAAGATTCGCCTCTTGGGCACTACGTGGGTAGGGGATGGCGTATCGTATATCGGCGTCCGGCGCACTAAACAGTTCCTGCCGAGAATGAGCATTAGGAGGTTTGCGATACGGTGCCTACCTGGTCTCCCTCGCAAGAAAGTGGCGGGTTCTCGTCCCAATGTTGACTGCTAATGGAACTTGAGTGAACTTCTTTGGCGTCTCTTTTGAATGAATGGGTTCCTCCACCGCCCAGCTCAGATTCGGGTCGTTTGAGTTTGAGGTTTGGCGCACTAGTAGGTACGGCCATCGAACTAGAGCTAGCGGGCATGCAAATAGCTGAGAACGATTTAGCGTGTTGCTCGAGGATAAGAAGAGAGACATACCGTCTGAGCAGCTAGCGGTCACTAAGCATTGGTGAGTCTCTAGAAAGTTTTTGGGCGGGCTCGTACGAGACATCGTGATGGAGGTTGAACTCTGAAAAGCAAGCGCTATTACATACTTACTATATGACAAGCGATCGGCGCATATGTTATCTGGCAATACTGATCAACCCAGTCGACTGAATATCCAAGTACAAATGAAATTCCTAGTCATACACCACCGTAGTCTACGCCAAGTCCAACGGTGCACGCTCTCGTTGAGAGTGCAAATTTTTGACGTGCAAGCTGCGCTCTGTCCCCGCTCGGTACTTAAGGATGGACTTGAAACACCGACAGTTTGGTGACTCGCTGTTACCGCGAGGCAAATCGACTTTCTCACCAACTGACCAATGCCCAATGCGAAAAAAAATCGTGGACTCCCCAAGACAATCAGTTGCCCGCGATGCGGGAAGAAATTCTGCTCCGAGACTAACGTACTTCAACACATGAACCAACCCACAGGAATATGCTATGCGGCGGGTTGGATGGGGGACAGACTGCACCAGCTCCATTCGAATGCTGACACCTCTCATTGTGACTCCGGGCCTCAGCACACCCAATCCCCGTCATCTCCGAGTCGCTCTTCAGACTATGATCGTGGAGATATGGACGTCAATCCACCGGAAGATTTCGGGATGGACGTCGACTCTGATCACGACACGACCACGGAGCGCAGGTTTACGGAAATATATGAAGACTGCGGCAAGACATTCGCTGGTGGAGCGACGTTCATGGACTCGTTCTGGGAGGACGAATACGCCGAGGAACGACGAACAAACTTATATTTTCCCTTCGCTTCCAGTGACGAATGGGAATTCGCTTCTTGGTGCTCGCGCTCAGGACTCAGCGTAGCCGCCATCGATTCATTACTTTCTTTAAATACCGTGAGTCAATGCGAATTCTCGGATGACTACTTCACTGAGAACATTTTTAAGGTCAAGAAACTATCGTTTTCATTTCGGACCGCTAGAGAGCTTCGGTCGCGCATTGAGACCCTTCCGGCTGGTCCCAAATGGTTGTGCGAACGAATGGAAACCGAACACCCTACAAAGAAACCGGTCTATCTCTTCTACCGTGACCCTTTAGACTGTCTGCAGGCTCTCCTAAGCAATCCGCTTCTCGCCCCCCATATCACCTTTGTACCCCGCAGGGTTTGGACGTCTGCTGCACGAATTTGCCGCATATACGAGGATTGGCTTAGCGGTAATTGCGCGTGGGACATGCAGGTCAGTCGATACGAAGCTATAGACCTATTTCGAAGTCTTAATCGCCATCCCAGGAGAAAATCCCCAAGGACGGGACATTGCTAGGTGTTATTCTCTCTTCGGACAAAACGAACATCTCAGTCATTAGTGGCAACAGGATGGCGTACCCTCTTCTTATCAGTCTCGCAAATATCGATCCCGAAATTCGTTCCAAGACGTCGTTACATACGTATTTGCTACTCGCACTTCTCCCCATCGCAAAATTTACCCACAAACATACACGTGTTCGCAGTCTTCTACAGGATCGCCTCTTCCACGCAGCCCTCAGCAAGATCGTGGAACCACTCAAGATCGCCGCTCGAGTAGGGTATATGATGAGCGATCCAGTGGGCAATCTTCGCTACTGCTATACTCCGCTGGCGGCTTATATCGGCGATACGCCGGAACAGTTGTTGGTGTCATGTGTAAGCCCAAGAGCTTCCCCCCTTACGATTGCGACTTCGAAACAGTTCGGAGATCCAGTTCTTTACGGCCCGCGTACCGGATCTCACACTCTCGCGTCTATCCGTTATGTTTCCCTGAAGTGCTCCCCGAAGGAGTACAAAGAATTCCTTAAGTTCGCCAAGTCGGTATCGCTGAATGGAGTCGTGGATCCATGCTGGGTAGAATGGCCCTTATCCTGTCCCTCGCTTTTCTTGCATGTTGAGGTCCTGCATCACTTACTCCGATTTTCCTGGGACCACGATGTTCGGTGGTGTGTTGAGGTTGTTACTGCTCTGGAGATCGACTACCGTTTTAGCCTTTTGCAGACCACTACAGGATACCGTTCGTTTGACGATGGCATCTCTCAGCTGAAGCAGGTCACTGGCCGTGACCACCGAGCCATCCAGCGTTATATCATAGGCATTATCGCCGGTGCTGTCATCCCTCAATTTCTCGTTGCTGTCCGGGCGTTAGTCGAGTTTCGCTATCTCGCTCAGGCCCCCGTCTTCACCGATCAGTCACTCGACAAGTTATCGAGTACGCTCCAGCTCTTTCATACCAACAAGGACGCTATTGTGTCAGCTGGCTGTCGGAAGGATTCCGCTAGCTGGGAAATACCCAAGCTGGAGCTACTCCAGAGTGTAGTTTCGAATATCCGACGCTCTGGTCCGCTTATGCAGTGGTCTGCTGACCCCACCGAGCATGCCCATGTCCAGGAGATCAAGAACCCCGCTCGGATGGGTAATAATAAAAACTACTATAACCAGATCGCCCGCCACCTTGATCGCTCCGATAAATGCTTTCGTTTTGACCTGGCGACTTACTTTGAAACTCGAGAGACAATGAGCACAACTTTATTGGATGACGGTGACGATATCGACCAGGAGGACGAAAACGACGTTGATATCGGTGACGTCACGTCCTCTCAGCACTTGCAGCCATCTCGCTTGACCCTTAACTATTTCTCCGTTGCCGACTCCCTTATCCGTGGTTGCATTCCAAATGCTCCTAGACCCTATTGCACCTTCGCAACTTCCTCTACCGCTTTTCACATTGCAACGAAGCCCTCTCTTAGCCTTACTGTTGACGAGGCCGCCGCCAAATTCGGGATTCCTGACCTCCGCCCCGCAATCAACGACTTTTTGCAACGTCGTCAGGATGATTCGGGCTACCCAGTGACTAGCGTTCAAACTCGCGACTCCAACTGTCCGCTCCCGTTCGATCGGGTTCAGATTTGGTACAAGATCCGTGTACAACAGTTCTTTTATCACGACAGAGGAAGAGTAGATGCGCCTCAAACTCTAAAGGCGTTGCCTCCTTCCACTCAACACTCCCATGGACTCTACGACACAGTCATTATGAGCCCTGACTCACAGAGCGACTGGCCGCTACGAGGCATCGAAGGTTCGTTCCTGCCATTTTGTACAATTGTCGTTGATTGTCATCTCCCCGATTATAGGACACACCATCGCCCAACTTCGGCTTATTTTCCGTCCACTGGGCACCGAGTTCCTACTAACTTACGTCCAGCGTTTCGATGTGGTACACAGGCAAGGCTCTGATGCGAGCGGCGTGCATAACGGAACGGGGATGCATTTATTGAAGAGGGCCACCAGGGCTAACGGGACTCGAGTTGGAAATGTTATCCCCGTTTCTCATATACGATCTCCTGCCCACTTGGTTCCGAATTTCGGCAAGCAGGCCCATCCGCGTCTAACGAAAGATAGCAGTTATGAATTGTCGGAGGAGTTTTGGCTGAACAAATACTGGTCGAAAGAGTTTTTCTTTGCACTATCCCCTTCGTAATTTTGTTTCCACTTGTGTAATAACGGTAACCGAATCATATAAAGATCGCCGTGGTTCTCACCCTTCGATATTATCATCACTGAGCATCAACTTTCGATCAACTATGGCCGATGGTACTCAAACTAAGACGAAGGTAGCTATCAATACTTCATATAGAATGCATTAACAAACACACTTGTCGTGATTTCATTAGCGTCCTCTAACTTCGCACGCAACGCCACGTTCTCCAATAGTCGTACGTTTAGCCCGAAACCTTACCAAAAACTCAGAGCTCACTCCCAGCCTCGTAGCTCGGTTCCCAGCCGCCTTTGTTGCGCAGAAAGGAAGACCTGTATCGAGTAGCAATGGATCCTCTGATTGAAAACGACACTCAAGCCGTTCATTGGGTCTTGAGCCACGGTCAAACAGAAGGCTTTATCAAGGCTTTCTTTTCTGACGAGAGAATCTTCAACCGCGAGGCTTTCCCGCAATCTAAGGTTCCGTCCCTATCTTCGGTCTTACAGTCCTTGCCGCCCTCTCTGTATACCAACGGCCATTTCACGATCGCTTCGCAAACAAGGATTACAGAAATGAATATGGCTAAGTTTTTCAACAAGATAATTGGTCACGTAATTAGCTTGCAGAAGGACGTCCAACCCGCGTACAAGAATAGGTGCGTCGATTGTACCGAGTCGCCCTTGAAGGTGCTCACTCCTTACAGAGAATGGACCGGAGACGGAGCGAACAAGGGGCTTGCTGGATGCGACGCAATACGAAAGCCGGACCTTATCCTTTGTCACCAACCGGTATCCAACAGAAAGATCGACATGCGAGTCGACGTCCTTTCTATCGGCGAAATGAAAAACTCCAGTCGAAAGGAGAACATGAAGGATTCGTTCATCGAACTTGCCGGCAAGGTTGCTTTTCTTCACCAGGCCCAAGATGGTAGATATGCTACCTCATGCATCCGAATTTTAGGCGATGATGTTATCTTCACACTCTTCGATCGCGGCGGCTCCCTCTCTACACAGACCGTCAACATGCACACCTCCCCCGAGCTTTTCCTTCGCATCTTACTCGGGATTACGTTTGCTCCACGAATCACGCTTGGGTTTGATCCTACGGTCCACGAAGTCAAAAACAAGACAAGGGAAATCGAGGTGACTCTAGCTAGCGGAGACACGACGATCAATGTGAACGAGCTTCTATTTATCTCGGGCTCTCTGCACGGTCGCGGGACAACTGTTTGGAGTGGTATCATTTCTCTCTTGGGGGTGACGCAAAACGTGGTCGTCAAAGATTCGTTCGTTGACCCCTTGCGACGGTACTCCGAGGGGAAAATTTTGGCCATACTGAACAAGGCGGGAGTGGTTGGCGTCCCCCAACTAATCCACGAGCAGCTGGTTCTAACTGAACATCCCATAACGCGACAACTCCTTGCTAATTCAACGCATATACTACGTACTCTTCTCTCCCTGGCCGACCGTGTCGACGTCCCTCCGTACCAGCTTCGCGTTCTTTCACGTTTGGTGACGCAGCCTAGAGGTCATCCGATTTTTGAATTCTCTTCTCTCGCAGAGCTCTTGATTGGGTTCATGGATTGCATCACGAGTGAGTTATTCCGATTTATCATAGTATATACTTGCTTACCTTACAACCCTTCAGCGCATCGTGATGCAGTCCAGATGGCAAAGGTACTTCATCGGGACATCAGTCTTTTTAACCTTCTGCTTGCAGTGGCGAGCGACAGGAAGCTTCTCGACGACATACTACGGATTCTTCCCGGAGCGCAGAACGAGGGCCATTCAGCTCTCCAGGATCTGATCGACAAGTGGCATCCTCGTCGCGGTCTTCTGGGTGATTGGGGTTACGGGATACTCATCCCTGACCACTCTGGTCTGTCTACGCTAAACACATCGCCTTCTACGACCGATAGTACATCCGTTCCTACCTGTGAGCTCGATCGTTCACAATCACCACCTATACCGCCCTCTTCGGGATCCTCTTTCGACTTAGTCCCCGTCAAACGCGGTGACGGCATTGCATTTGTCCCGTGGAACGAACTGAAGAGCACAGATAACATCGCCGTCCCCATGGCGAATGACCCGTTGCCTGAGACCTTCTACGGTGGCAATGATAAGCTTCATCGTACGGTATGTTTCCTTTCTCTTTTTCGTGTATGCTTCCGTTCTGACCTGCGCAAGGGAACCTGGCCTTGGATGGCAGCGGAACTTAGTCACATTGGCCCTGGTGAACCCGTAGAACACAAACCCGTGCACGACCTAGAGTCTTTTTTCTACGTCTTGCTTGGTATATGCCTCCTCTTCGACGACCCACGAAATCTCAAGTCCGATGAACAACTAGCTACCTGTTTTGACACATGCTTTGCAGTTTTCAAGCCTACCATCCAGAAGACCCTCCTCGTCCAGTCACAGTTTGGTTGGACAGCGGTTATATTGCCGAACATTTCCTCATATTTCCGACCAATCTTACCTCTCCTTGACCACATCAGGAGGGACTTCATTCTTTCTATCCGGAAAGGCAACGACGGCGAATTCTACTCGAACCCTGAATTTACGCACGACACCTTCCTAACTTCGATTGCCGATACGCTTGTCAATCTACCCGCCACCCACTGGGAGACACAGACGCAGGACGGCACTCACTCTGATGCCCCACTACTGAGAAATGTCGCCACAGAGTCCACCGCAGAGTCCCAGGTTGCTCCCCAGATCACTCCCGCGCCGCCCTCACGGCCACCTTCGCAGGCTGCTAACCCGCCTTCCTCTACGACCCCTACGATTCTACAATGGTGTGATCAGTCCGATACCCCTCCATCATCCATTTTCCCCGAAACGCCGCAGGTATCCCACCACGACTCAGCTGTCGAACCGTTTTCCGTCTCCCACTCTACATTAGATCTTCCTGATCCGTTTCATATCTCTTCACAGCCCGCATCCACCCTTCCGAAGCCAATCGATCCTTCCTCAGAGTATCTACCACGTCCCAATATGATTCGTCGGTCGGGAATGTCGTCCGGGAGCGGTTCTGGTGGTGACCCACTTTTTCGCAACTCGAAATCATCATCTGGCGGCGGCAGCAAGCGTGGCCACACCGAACCGCCTGGTCGACCTGTGACGAAACGTGCGAAAACATGTGCCCCGCCTGATACTGAACAGGAGTCAGGCGGAGTTCCACGATACGCAGAGTACGGTACTTTGGGGCGGTTACACGGACGTACAGCATAGACGACTTAGCGGTACATGTAATGTTCATTGTTGTTACTACTAGTGTCGCGCTTGTTTCGTAAGATGTGACACTAGAAAAAATGCGCCCTCGGGCCTTGCTGCACGACTCGAGGTCAAAAAGTCAGCAATGGTTTGTGTCTTCCCTTCGTCTCTCCCAAATTTCTCTCACCTCTCAACAATGGGAAAACGCAGAATTATCTACGACGACGACGACGAGAATCCAGTCCTCCCTCCGGTCGTCAAAAAACCCAAGAGACGGCCGAGCAATGGAGCGGACAAACCAACTGGTACGGTGTTTACCTCGTCGACGAGTTTGGCTGACGCTGGATCAAGATAAGACGAATCCTGAAGAGCCTAGTATGCGACGGTCCAGCCGCTCGAGTAAAGGTACTGGGGGCCAGTTGGCTCGGATGCAGGAGCTGGAACGAATCCAGACGGAACGTTCGACTCGACCTTCAAAGCTGGATCTCGCAACGCAGGGGGAAGACATCAATCCAATGGCACCAAGTTCTCAAGGTGTCGGTTCGCGCAATTCGCGAGGCAAGGAGAAGGCAGTCGTGAATCCTTCTGAAATTCGCGAATCCCCTCCACCTTTAAGTTCGTTTTCTCCCCCGCAACCCGTATTCTCCCGGGCAGCTCCTGGGCAGCAATTTGGCTTCAGATTACCGGACACTCAGGCCCCAGTTCGCAGGCGTTTCAGTGTAGCTAACTCGGGAACGTCATCCCGCACTTCCACGCCGTCTGCTTCCCTTTTTTCTGGCAGGTCAGGTATCACCACTGCACCGACATCTCGAGCGTCGTCTATCTGTTCTTCCGTGGGTCAGCGCACATACGCTCAAGCCGTCCAACAGCCCAGCCCTCCGTCTCAACGCGCAAACAACAAAATTGTACCTCTGTCCAGCCGTGAACACTCTAATACCAATCGTCCGTCGATATTTGACGACAGTGACTCGACCCCGGAAACTGAAGACACCCGATCTCATACGAAATTATCCCGTACCGCTTCATTCTATCACCTCCCGCTCAGCGCGGATGCAGTTGGACACAGTCTCTTAGCTGCCCCCCGCCCCATTGATGAGGGTCTACAGGTGAGAACTTGAGTACTCGTTCGCGCTCATACTGGAATTGACACACGTACTCAAGATTGACGAAGTCTCCCCGAGCGAGGATGACAGGTTTGCAGAGGAAACACTCCGCCAAGGAAATGGTATATCCCCTAGCCGTCATCTAGTATCACACTACTAGCAGTCTCTGTCTAGGTACCTGGGAACCCAAGCAATATGAAGCGGATACCGTCGATACACCCGTACCTTGGCCCTATGGATCGACCGGTATGTTTTCCGTCGCAGAAAAACAATGCTGACCCTTTGCACAGAAGCCTCACGTGCAGTTGACCAAGCAGAAGATGAACGCAACGACGCTCCTCGTCCCAGCAGCTCCGCAATAGGGCGCTCACAAGTGTCATCTGGTCATTCTTTTCGCGCGGATATGATGAGCAGCCGACCACAAGCAATTGGTATGTTTTTTTACTTATTGCATCCGGTACTTATTCCTTTACAGTGAGTGCAAATGCTGTTGACCAAATGGAAGACGTAGCTGCACATCGTGAATACAACCGTGATCCTCGTCGTCCAGACACTGCGACTGCCCACCGCACACAAGTGTCGTCTAGTCGCCGCTCGGACACGAACAGATCAACGAACCGCAACGTCAGTCGGTATTCACAGCCCATCGGTACGTTATTTCACGTAGTAAGATCAGTACTTACTCTTTATATAAAAGATGACCATGGTAGTCAAACGGAGGATGTTGTAGCTTCACATCGCGAACGTAACCATGCTCCTCGCCTTCCGAGTGGCTCCCAATTACTTGCGACCCGCCGCCAACAAGTCTCATCCCATCACTGCTCGACCACACACGACAGTCAGATTAGTTGGAACTCTGCCTCCCCCTCAAGCGATGCTGCTGCCCCTCAGCCCTCTGGGGAGGATGCCTCCGTCTCGCAATTCACTACCCATAACGCGACACCAATCGGTCCTGCCACGGAAGGTGCAGATCCGTGGCAACTCCAGTATTACGACCCACCAGCCCGTGATATAATTGAACGCGCAAAGCAGTTCTCGCACTGCGATGCGGCTACCATCAACGCATTTCCGGTACGCGCAAACTTCAATTTGAAATCAATTGAGTACATTGAAGAGGCAATTGTGGAACGGCGATCTCGTGGCCTAGTTATTTCTCAAGGTTAGTTCGCTCTTGAATATAACCCGATGGAATTTACTACCATTCACTAGGCTGGTGGCCACAACACTCGTCCGGCATCACTCGACTGGTATGGACATCCATTTCCCGCTACGTAGTATTAAGATATTTTTAGTTATGGGAAGACCTGTGCAACTGGCGTTCAGCGCTGAGGAAAAAAGCTCGAGCGTGGGTGACTCAGCGCTACGATTGGGATTCCGAGCATCGTCGAGAACGAAACGTCGAAATCGCGAAGGCGTTATTGGGGGGTGGTGGCGTATTCTTGAGAGATGGCTACGACGAAGAGGTAAGCAAACATTACTGTGAACCAACTTACTGACACCGTCTGCCCGGTAGGGACACGTCAACAATCTTTCTCATCCAGCTCTATCTGGATTGATCATTGACTTCTTTTACACCGGCCCAACGTCCGTCGGCGTATTATTCCCTGAAGTATTCAAGAAAGAGGTGCCAAGGGTCTGCGTGGCGATTGCTGCAACGGCGGTTTGTTCTGCATCAGTCAATTTTTATAGTATTACTGACAAAACGACAGCTAAAAGTAGTATTGGACGAGATGATTACCGCTCAAGCGGAGGTCAACTTCAAAGTCAGCATTTATTCTCCTGTCTACACAGAAATCCTCTCCCTTATGGACAAGTGCGATTCAAGCGACGTCCATCGTGTCAAGACGATGAATCTACGCAAGGAATGGGCTCGTCTTGGGAGGTGCGCTCCTTTTTTCATCATTGTATGCTTTCACTTACGAATCCTAGTTCCGGTGTGACGAACTTGGATCTTACCATGACTAATGCGGGGGGTTTTGATGTAGATCTCGCCTAGTAACCTTGACATGTATTCCTTTTTAGTTCGGAATTGATGTAGTGTCTGTCTGTCTTGTGCTGGAATACTATTACTGCAATTATGTCTAGATCTGTCTGAGATAGTCTATTCTGTCCAAGACTATCCAAGGGGAAGTGCCTCCTGTAGTGGTAGTAGTATGAGTCTATTTACTCTAGTGTGACCAGTCTGCTCTATTCTGTAAGTGGTATAGTCTAGTCTGGAGAGGAACTGTGCCAGGTCTAGCCAGTAAGGTACCTTGCTGGAAACATCTGTGTGCTGTCCAGAGCTGTCCAGAACAGTCCACTTTGTCCAAGACTGTCCAAGAGAGGGTCATTTTGCTGATGATACCTTTGTCTCCCAATTGACGAGCAAGAAAGACATGGCTGACGTTCTTACCCACTGCAAACGTGAAATGGTACATGCGCTATGGAAGATATTGTTAGATGATGAATTTTTGGAAGCATACAAAAATGGAATTGTGGTATGCTGTCATGATGGTGTGTATCGTCGGGTATTTCCCCGCATCTTCACTTATTCAGCAGACTATCCCGAGAAGTAAGTGTTCGCTGAATGACATAGGGCATCTCGCTAACATTGCATCAGAGTACTTTTAGCTACTATTCGAGACAAGGGATACTGCCCCTGTCCCTTGTGTCTCATACCCAAAAAAGACTTTGCGTGTCTTGGGTTAAAGTCAGACATGTTGGCAAGGGTAGTCAAGATGCGCAAATACATCCATGATCGGATTAGAGTTGCCCGTGACGCCATCTATAAGCTAGGCTCACCAATCAAAGGGTCCACACCTGAGCATCTCCTGAAGGAATTCTCATTGGTACCAACATTCGTACGTGGACTTCTAAACTTATAGGACATCTGGAGACTCAAACATTACTGCAGAACACATTTGCTGAAGTCCTCGGCGAACTTGGATGTAATATATTCAGGATCCTAACGGTTGACCTCATGCATGACTTCGAACTCGGGGTATTCAAGTCTGTGTTCAAACACCTATTACGGTTACTGTATGCTATCAACCGGGACAGTATTGAGCTTGTTAATTCTCGGTTAGTCGTATAATAGTACTTACCGTTTCAAATAACCTGACAAAGAGGTTTTTTTTAATTTATAGATACAGCGATATATCAGCATTTGGACATTCTGCCATCCACCGCTTCCCTGCAGATGTATCCGAGATGCGGTTTCGCACTGCAAGCCACTTTGAGAATGTACTACAGGTACGCCCTAAACTACCTCTCAACGTGTTTTGAATTCATTGTGGTATGGTCCTAGTGTGCTATACCTGTCTTCGAGGGTCTGTTCCCACTGGAACATGATGAAATTGTCCGTGTGTTGTTATTTCGGCTGGCGCAGTGGCATGCACTTGCCAAACTTCGGTTGCATACCGAACAATCTGTCAACTTGCTTGAGGAAGCCACAAGACTCCTTGGACAGCAGCTACGCAAGTTTAATCAGTATACATGTTCACCGTTCGTGACTATGGAACTCCCGTCAGAAACGGCCACACGTTGCAGACGAGCTGCAGCTAAGGCGAAGGAGCAAGGTGATGCTATGTCGAAGAATCCCGGAGCACCTACCAGTGGTGCACGCCAGAAGACATTTAATCTCTCAACGTACAAGGTTCATGCACTTGGTCACTACGCACACACCATCCGGATGCTAGGAACCACTGATTCATACACAACGCAGATCGTAAGTGCCCCCACCGTCGTATACCTTGGGCGTCTCATTTTATTCTCTTCGATGATTTATAGGGAGAACTAGCCCACCGACAGTTGAAGGCCTTTTACCAGCGCACTAACAAGCAAGATCCCGCGAGGCAGATCTCCAAACAAGAGAGACGCTTCACACGTGCCCGGCGTGAAATTGACCCCAATATGGTCTACTTTGGAGAAACCGAAGGCGAGGAAAGTGAAAGGGTGTCGCTCTCTGGACGGTATTATTTGTCACGCAACACCCGACATGTTATCAACTTAGCACAGTTCCTGGTAAAGCATACCGGGGATCCTGCAATCGAAGTGAGTACCTGAGTCACACATTCGTTTGTTTAATTTTAATTTTTCATAAGAACTTCGTTCCAAGGGTCAAGGATCATTTACTTGGCCGCCTACTTAATCTCGATTATGATGGGGATGAAAACACTTTTACACCCGAGGCACGAGGCGCACTTCAATTTATCAATGGGTTCAACCATATCTATATGCCGCGGCGTATTCAAATCCATTTTACGACGTATGATGTGCGCAGGGCATATGACACTCTACGACCGGGTCAAGGCAGTGTGGTGATGCTTCATTCCTGCGAGGAAGGACCCGGTGTTCACCCATTCTGGTATGCACAGGTCTTGGGGGCCTTTGTGTTCCATGTTCGTCACAATGGACACGAGCACACCATGGACGTTCTTTGGATTCGGTGGCTAGGAGTGGTTCCTGGGTACCACTGGAGCATCCAAAAAGGCCGGCTTCCAAAGATAGGATTCGTCCCGGACTCTGCTGGAGCGTTCGGTTTTATTGATCCAGCCCTCGCGATTCGCACCTGTCATGTGATCCCTGCATTTAGTGAGGGGCGTACTGACTCTCTACTTCGACATGGTCACTCACTCGCACGAGCAAACCATGACGTTGATGACTACGTTGCTTACTATGTCAATATGTAAGTAGTATTCACTCAATGGTCCTCCGCCTTAACTCAAACCAGAACAGATTTGCAGACCGTGACATGTACGTGCGGTTCGCACATTTTGGTGTGGGACATGATCAGGAGATACCACGGAAGCCATATGCCGAGGTTGCTGAGAATGTGGATGTCGAAGAACAATGGGAGGATGACCCAAAGGAGGGCAACATTGGAGACGAAGAAGAGACTAGCGATGGCGATCTAGAAGACAGCAACCCAGAGGAAGAAGACGGAGACCTCAGCGGTGATGATGTAGACGATCTTTTGTTCTAGAAAACTCGTTGCTTGAGACTCAAGTCTTGTCGCCATCGTGTTGCTGAGTCGTGTTCAATACTGATGATGCAAAACTCGGGCATGTGCAACATGCCAACACTTAAGGGACGTATATATGAAGCTGTGTTTTCCGTTCAGGACGTTGAGTACATTGGCATTACACTGATCAAATTATAATACATTCTGCACGCTCGCTGAAACCCGGCTGGTCTAATGCAGCCGCGATAAAGGTTTATAATAGGTCATATTCTACTGTAAATGTGGCGATAAATGTCGTACGCCCTGTCAGTTTGCGCGCAAACTACAACTACACCATCATTCCTTGGTAACCTAGGTCAACAAAGTGTCGCATTGCAAAAGTGTGAGATCATTCCGCGCGAAAAGTAAAGAATTGTAGTGTCATATAATCCGTGAGCCTTGCTTATATTTTCGGTACCAGTGAGTAATTCTCACCTAGGGTGTACCACGCTACGTTCAAACCTGTGATATGTAGTACGGTGGGAGAGTGGCCCTCAACACCAACAGCCAGGAAAAACCCGTCGGGTGAAAACTTGGTTGTGTGAAACTTGCGCTCCTTCTTGCCCCAGCGCGATTGACCATCTGGAAGCGACCGAACTTCCGCAATATTTTCATCCGTTGTAATCACGAATTTTGACCCGTCCGAGGAAACGTCCACCGAGTTGACGGCTTTCTTGTATGTGATCTCGATCACTTTTTCCCGACTCTCCATATCCCACACGAGTACCCAGCCACTTTCCGTGCCAGCAACGATCCACTTGCTCTCTTGTGAGGCCGCAATGCAGCGAATACTACCCTCTGCATCCATTGGTATTCCCACTCCTTCCCCGTCTTCCATTCGCCAGAATTGAATCTTCCCATTGCTATCACCGCCGACAAACTGTTTCACGTCCGCAAGGAATGCGATAGACAATATTTTGGCTTGAACTATAATCTTGATCGGTTTCCGCTGGGTGACGCCCAAGGATTCGTTTTCATCTTGACTGCTAGTCACTATTAATGCGCTTTGGTTTGATACCTATCCTTTCTCACCTTCAATCCTTGTTTCTTCCTTCCGTTGACCGTTACTTGAGAACAGTTCAGCGGATCCTTTGCTTCTTGTCAGCGTTTACCCTCCCATCCGCTCATATACTTACTATCCCTACCTCGCAGCTTGAAACCTTTGAGAAACATCGTTGCTCGCCAAGGTGTTGGAGCAGTAAAAGGAAGAATCCGTGCCAGGGCATTCCGTGCCACGACTTTTCCCGCAGTTCAAGCGCAAAGCTAGCAAGGTCCTTGCCATTTTGGAGTCACAGGCCATCAGCGTATCCCTATGAGGACCAGTAATGATCCGGTTTCCATTTACAGAATCACACTTCCCTGTCCTGCCTGTCTGCGGTCTTGGCGTAACCATGTCCAGGAACTTTATCTCACCTTCAATATCTTGTCGTCTTTGAAGTAATGTTTAGATCTATCCCAAATATTGCAAACTCTGTTGTGTACCCGAGACACTTAGACGCCCATAATGATCGATAAGACACGTGCATGAAGAAAATAGCCTGGGATCCTCTTTTCATAACGCCGATGCTCTAGACAAGAATGCTTCGCAACGTTCTTCAAGTAAAGAGTAGTAAGTAAGAGAAGCTACGGGGGGAGGCACTGACGAGATTCTCAGAATTGACCCGACCATCTTCGAGCGATAGTCGGCGAAGGGAATCAACGCCAATCGAAGGTGAGAAAGTCCGGAAGGTTGCCAATACACGATACTGAAGGAGATCCAAGAGAATGAAAGCGGATCCTCTAGTGAGATTGAAGATAAACATATCGAAATCCTTGGTCAAGATCGAATATGGTCAGTTGCATTCCTCGCCGATGGGAAACACTTTGTGAGCGGTGGCCACGATGGGAAGATTCGATGCTGGCGAGTGGAAGATGGGAAAAGGGTGGGGACATCAATGCATGCCGGGAGCGAGGTTTGGAAAATTGAAGTTTCGCAAGACGGAAAGTGGATCATTGCTGGGACGCACAGTGGCCATGTGTCGGTGTGGGACACAAAGAGACACGAAAAGGTTAGCGAGTTCAAAGTACACCATTCTTGGATTCAAGCTCTGGATGTCTCGCCGGATGGAACGAAAATCGCAACTGGTTCGGGAGGCGACGAAACTGCCCACATCTGGTCGCTGCCAACTGGCGGGCAACTGCTCGACTTGCAACACAAAGACGTTCGCACGATCAGGTTTTCACCCAACGGTCGCCTCATTGCTCTTGGGTCTCCCACCCCTCTTAGTATCTATAACAGTCAGGACGGTCGTTTCGTTGCCGACTTTCAAATTTATGCCTGGTCCCTAGCCTGGGCTAGCGACAGCACGCAACTCTTTGTCTTGTCTGCAGACGATGTCTACCGTCTTGATGTATCTTCTGGGACGACACTCTCAACATGGTCCATTCAGCATGACTTTGAAAAGTCATACCGTATTTCCCTGTCAAGCAACGGCAAATTCATTGCAGTCAAGATGAAATCACTGGTCTCATTCTGGGACACTTATACGCACCAACAAATTGGTACCGTCGTTCACCATCACGATTCTGTTTACTCCATGGCTATGTCGCCAAACTACGACTTTGTGGTTGGTGGAGGGAAAAAGATCATATCGTGGAATTTGTGCGACATCCTTCCTCCTGGCTACGTAAATGAGGATGCAAATGGACCTGTTTCAAAGTCGCGCTTCATTCAATCGCAAAATGCGCGTCCCAGGGAGACGAACCAGCCACTTCCTACACAAGACGAGCGTTCATGTATGTTTGTCCACTTCCTTGGCCTGCCTCTCACATCATCTTCAGCGGACGGGGTATCTGTAAATCTCGAGAGCTCCTTCCGAAATTATAATGCAGCCAAACAGAAAGACAATGATTTTGGCGTAACCATCGATACATTACGTGCAGATCTTCGTAGGGAGGCGGCCACCTCTAGTGCGTTCCTTTTCACGGTCATTCCGACTTTCCAACATCGCGTCCTTTCCTTATCCATCCTGCCTCACATTTCATTGACCGAGTGTGGTTGTCTATTTTGATTAGAACAAAAAATAAACGATCTCGAGAAAACCGTGCAACAGCTTCGCACTCAACTCGCCGACTCCCAACGGAACGTCAACAGTATCCAGAGTGTTCGTACAGAACTTGCCAACTCCAAGCGGAAAGCCGACACACTCACCAGGATCATTCATGTACACCAGCAGAAACATAAATGTGAAGCACTGTTTTCGAAGGGCAGTATCATCGCTGCCGCGAAGTTACTCTTAGAGACCACGCCCTTTGTGAGCGACGACGTAAAGGGTGATATAATCATCAAGGACTGGCTTCCAGGTAAGTTTCGTCGTTACCAGTCAAAGAAGAGTCTCAATCCCTATTCAGGTTTTACCAGCAAATGCGTCAATGCGCTGGAAAAGATTGGAGACGAAGCATCAAATACCAAGAAATACGATGAGGCACTCTCCGCCTATTCCGCTGCACTGTCCCTCAGCCCTTCGACCCTGGATGCTTTATTAACCAAGTGGGGAAGGACTATGTTACTTTGTGGATCGACAAACGAACTTCTGGAAGGTGCCAACAAAGTATGATCTGCTCAATATGGTGGTTAAAGATGCTGATGCAACTTCGTTTTGCTTAGTTCAATATTCCAAGATTTTACGTTTACCGCGCAATTTGCGAAGTCCTCGCAGAAGATGGACGGGTTACCGAAGCAATCGAGTATTTTCGACGAATGAAGATTGATGTCTTGCCGGACGCAAGCACTCAAAAGGAGCGAGCACAGTGGGAACTCGGTGAGTCGCTGGAGGGCGATACTGCTGGGACTTGTCTAAATATCAACTCAGATTTTCGACGGCGATGCGCAGAGAGGTTGAGAAAGCCTGCTGATGCTGCAATGGGTTCTCATAAATACAACGAGGCTGAGGAACACTTCTCGACCATATTGTCGCTCGATACACCAGACCATCTGGACATTCTGATCAGAAGAAGCAAGGCAAGATTAGCGATGAAGTCGTGGGATGGTGCACTGAAAGATGCCGACGAGGTACACTCGGTTCTCTGTGTCCCGGAAAATAACAGTTACATTGTTTATAGGTGATCAGACTCGATCCGTCATCCTATCGAGGTTACGAGTGGCGGCGTGCGGCATTACACGGGGCGAAGCGTTATGCGGAAGCCGTTGCGGCCTATGACAAAATGCTATCGAAAATCGACGAATCCCCTGACCCGCGCATTCGTGGTGAGCATTTTCATGAATATCATTAGCCATGTAGCTGACATTGGGAATAGAACTTCGTTCTCGGTATACCGATGCGAGACCTGTGATTCGAGACGTCATCCACACGACCCTCTCCCATATGCCACGCGTTCTCATTGACATTGCCACGGGTCACTTACTTGACAAGACAGAGCAAGCAGAAGCGTTCGAGGCACTTCCAGTCTTTCACGAGCTTGTGTCATCTATGATGACCCAAGTAGACAATGCACGTATTCGGAAGGAAGTGAAAAAATTCTATCGCTACGTGATGTTGTCGCACACGTGGCAGCGCGTGGAGCCTCGCTACAAAGATGTCAAGAACGTTACAGTATACAAGCTAAAAGCTTACCCTAAAAGCCACAAGCTGCGAAGGTTTTGCGAGCTCGTGCACTCCCTCGGATTTCGGTGGGCTTGGTGCGACACATGCTGTATCGATCAAGAGAACAACGTGGTATTGACGGAGTCGCTGGTCGCCATGTTCGCGTGGTATCGTGGCTCATCACTCACAATCATCTACCTTTTCGACGTCTCGTCCGAGCAGGATATACCTGGTGGTCTCCAGGAGAGCATATGGAATACCCGCGCGTGGACGTACCAAGAATATGTGGCCCCTGAGAAGGTACAGTTCTACACAAAAGACTGGAAACCATACCTCGGGTTGAAACTATCAAATCATAAAGAGTCGCCCGTTGTCGCCCTGGAAATGGAACGGGCGTCGCATGTTTCCGCAGATCAGCTAGCTGTACTTCAACCGGGTCTCGACCGGGTGCGAGAGAAGCTGTACCTGGCTTCGATGCGTCGATCGACTCGCATGGAAGATATTGCTTATTCTCTGTTGGGTATATTCAACGTATCCATACCGGTCATATACGGGGAGGGAACCCGCGCTGTCGGCCGGTTCTTGGAACACATCTTGACAGGATCTGGAGACGTCAAGGTCCTAGCTTGGACTGGGTCCGCGAACGAATACAACAGTTGTCTGCCTATGAACCTGACCGTCTACAACTCGCTCGTACCTCCGCACGTTCCACAGATAGAGTCAGCCGAATTGGATCGGATAGTGGAGAACCTACGCTCATCTATACCAGATGTGTCCCTTGCCACCACGCTATATGACAGGTTGCACAGACTTCCGTTGGCCGTACTTGCTGCCACTCGACTCCAACTTCCGTGCATCCGTTTTCACATCGCAAACGTTGTCCGCTCGTCAGGTCCAGATCCCGAGACAAACCTCCATACATACCGGGTGACGACAACCGCGTTTGGGAACGTCGAGATTAAGACAGCATGCGAGCTAACAATGGCGCATGAACACTG
>JBBPMY010000204.1:0-25021 GCA_038090615.1 Phylloporus gajari | reverse complement strand
CTATTTATGCTTGTGTGGGACAGGATTCACCTGTAAAACCAGTTGCAACCAGTTGCCCAAAAGACCAGTTGCAACCGGTTTTTTTTGGTTTTTAGCGGTCCAGTTGCCTTATTTGGACCTCTAGGACTGGTCCTGGTCCGGTTGCCTTATTAGGAAGGTCAAAAACCGGACTGGACCAGACTTTTAAACACTATTGGTAATCAAGTTGCAAGAGATTTGCTGGAAAGGACAAGAAGCAGAAGAGGGAATAGGAAGTAAAGGAGGAGTAGTAGGATGTGTACATGCTTTATTCTGTTGGCAAACAGCACAACCCTCAACATAGGAACAGATGAAAGAGGCTAGGCCTGACCACCAGAATTCAGAAGATACAAGTTGGTGGGTTTTAAGAACATCCAGGTGGCTGGCTGAAGGGTGGTTGTGGTGTTGTGCGACAACCTGTTGACAAAGATCAGTGTCATTAGACACATAGATACAATTCTGAAACAAGAGAATTTTCCCGTCAAATGTCCAGTCCAAGAGTCGAGAATGGAAGCATGCAGGGAGATTTTCCATGGTCTGTAAGGAGTCAAGGATTAGTGGGTCGGAGGAAGAGGAGGAAGAGAGTTTGTTATGAAGCGCAATATTGATGAGGGATATGAAAAGGTCCAGGGGAAGGAGAACGGCATGGTCGTTGTCGTCCTTGGCATCCAGTGAAAGGAGGTTGGGTTGACGAGAAAGAGCATCTGGGGTGGACAAGGATGATCTGGGGACATGATGGATCTTGAGGTCATAGTCTTGAATGTCCAGAAGCCATCATGCTTGTTGTCTGTTCAGTTTGCATGGTTCCTTGAAATAGGTCAGGTTTTTGTGATCAGTTATGACAAGAACTGGGAAGGCAGAGCCCCTCAGATAGTGTTACCAGGTCTTAAGGGCTCGGATTACAGCGAGGAGTTCTCTGTCGTAAATGTCATAGTTTCATTCAGAGGAGGAGAAGGTTTGGGAAATGTATCCGCAAGGATGCCAATCACCGTTTTTGTCTTGCTGTAGGAGCAGACCTCCAGATGCATCTCTGGATACATCAGTTGCTACCACAAACTGTTTGGAGGTATCAGGGATGCGCAAGATGGGTTCGGAGAGAAAAATCTTCTTTAGTGCTGAGAAAGCAGATTTGCATTCAGCAGACCATTTCCATGGCATATCTTTCTTGGTGAGGTCGAGGAGCAGTCTGGCAATGTCAGAATATTTAGGGACAAATCTTCTGTAAAAGTTAGCAAATCCTAGAAAAAAATGGACATCTTTGACTTTAGTAGGGGTGGGCCAATCTGCAATCCCTTTGAGTTTAACAGGGTCCATGGCCAATCGTCCAGGTTGGGCGATCATGCCTAGGAATTCCACTTGTTCTACATCAAACTTGCACTTCTCTAGTTTTAGATGAAGATCAAGTTCCTTCATTTGCTGAAGAACTCATTTGGTCCTTTCTTTATGGGTCTTTGGATCCAGGGAGAAAATTAGTAAGTCATCCATGTAAATTACCAACCATCCTTCTGCGATCATATCCTGGAATGAATCATTCATAAATCACTGAAAAGTTAGTGGTGAGTTTGTCATCCCAAAAAACATAACCGTTTGTTCGAAAAGTCCTTGATGGGTAATGAAGGTGGCCTTCCATTGGTTGCCATCTTTTATTTGTATGTTATTATACCCCCATTGTATGTCAAACTTGGTGAATATCTTGGTGCCTCATAGTTTGTCTGTCAAATCAGAAATCAGTGGGAGGGGGTATGCATCCCTTACAGTATGTTCATTGAGATATCGATAGTCTTGACATGGTTGTAGACCTCCATCCTTCTTTTTGACAAAGAAGATGGGTGATGCTTGGGGGGATTTGGATGGTTGAATCTTTCCTGATAAGAGATTCTCATCAATGAAGTTATCAGCTGCTGTCCGTTCATCAGGAGATAGAGGGTAAATTTTCGATACTTTCAGGACGAATATGTCGTCAAGGTTGATTGGATGATCGTATAGTCTAGAGGGGGGAATGTGGCCAGTGGCTTCTTTGATGAAAACTTTCCTGTATGCTTCGTATTGTGGTGGGAGTTCAACCACGATTTTGTCTGCCTCCATGGCTAATTGAGTGGATGTTGTAGTCTTCCTCACAATTCATTCTAATTGTAAGGTAGCTGGAGTGTTGGGAAAGTATTGGGTGGCTGATTTCTGGATTCTGTTGACGGCGTAAGTATAGTAAGCTCGTTTGGTATACCTTTCAGCCGTTTTGTAATTGATATAGTTTACTATCGCTTTCTGTTCTTCCTCCTTGGCAAAGTAATGTTTCATCGGCAGTGGAGGTGGCTTTCCCTTGGAAAGGTATGTGGCACAAGATCCTTGATGTGTCAGGTAGAGATTTAGGGATCTGTCCTTCTTTGAATCAATTTCTACCCTCCATTTCTTCCAGTCTATTTTTGGCTGAGTGGCTTCAAACCAGGGCATGCCCAGGATGATGTTTTCCCTTCTGCATTGCATTACGTGGAACATCACTTTTTGCGAGGTAGAACCTATTTGGATGTAGAGGGTGGAGATGAAGCATATGGGCTCTTGTTTGTTCATAGAATGGTCTGTGTTTCAAATGGTGATAGGTTCTTTGAGTTGTGTTGTTGAGAGTTTGTGTTTTCATACAAAATTCCAATCTATACAAGAGATATTGGCCCCTGAGTCGATAAGAGCCATGGTGTCGATGGTTTTTAGAGTAGCCCCTGCTTTGATTACTTGTATGGGAACAGTGAGGCACGAGTAGCATTCTTGGCAATAATTACAGAGGCACATCATATGGAAGGAGGAACTGACATTGACTCCACTCCTCCATCTAAAAATCCAGTTGATTGTCTTTGATAATTCTAGAAAGAAAAGCGGTGTCATCCTCATCTTGAACTTCTTCAATCTTGGCTACTCCTTCCTCTTTTCCTACCGCTTTTACCTTCCGTTCCTCTGTCTTCTTCGCCAGTCCTGGGTGACCAGGACAGTCCCTGGCGAGACCAGGCTTACTACATTTAAAACAGAGTCCTTTCTTCATTCTTTCCTCTTGTTCCAAAGGGGAGAGTCATATAGCATCAACATCCATTGTGTTTGGGTCTCATACCTTTGGTGTAGCTGCAAATCTTGTGTGGGTTTGCAATGAGGGATGGTTACCTCTGGTTCAGGATATAATAGTTTGAGATCTGTTTCAGTTATTGTGTAGGAGTTCCGCTTTCTTGCACCAGTCATTGAGTGTAGTAGGGACAGTCTCAGATTGATAAATGCATCACATAAGGGTAGTCTGAAGCCCTTCTGTGAAGAGCCTGCAGAGGACCATCTGATCACTAAGTCCAGCCCATGTCACCAATGAGTGGAAAGAGGCAATGTAGCTGAGGATGTCTTCTTTTTTCTGTGCCAATCCTTGAAGCTGGTGAAGTGCGTCGTCTTTGATGTCGGTGGTCTGAAACATATTTTCAAGCGTCCTAAGAAAATCTTGCCAGGTCCTCAAGGACTGGTTCTTCATCGCTCCTTCTATAAAGGAAGAGGCCCATTCAAGAGCTACTCCCTTTTTGCAGTACGAAAGTGTCAGTGCAATCTTCTTTTCATCATCGGAGTAGATGTGTCCGTTGATCATGAGATATAGAAGAACAGAGTTCATCCAAGGTTGGAACTTGGTTTCTGTTCCATCAAAGTCATCTGGTTTGGCTAGGGAGAGCTCCTTTCCTGGGAATGTCACGATTGTCAGTTGAGAGGTAGTTTGGGGAAGGACGGTGGTCAATGGATTAGTAGGCTGGGAGGAAGGAGCTACTCCGGTCATAGGGTTGGATCCGGATGGTCCAGACATCATAGTAGGTGGTGGTGCAGAGGGTGATGGCGTTCTAGGTGGTGCAGAGAAGAGAGGGTTCCAGGAGAGAGATGGTCTGGAAGTTTTCAGTCCTTTCTGGTGGGGGTTGGCCCACAGTGGATTCAGGTTCAGGTTCGAAATTTTGGTGGTCCTTGTGGAGGCAAGGGTTCAGATGGTAAGCTAGATCTTTTGTTATGCTTGTACCGGGTAGGTCCAAGTCGTAGCCTCAAGAACAGCAAATTTGATGGTTTGAGTGAAGCAAGGAATCAAATCAGACAAACTGAGATGATGAGGTCCACAAATCTGATAGGATTGAGGAGATCTAGCTTAGAGAATACAAGTATACTACTGATGGCTTTATATACCCTTGAGGTAGGATGAGAAGAGCGGAAAGAGAACTCCTTGGGCATCCATCAGTACAGTAAGGCATAGTCCACAGTAAGAACAGGAATCCACAGCAAGGGGATTCTACAGTATCAAATGATGAAGGTGAAACACAAAGGCTATGGAGGATAGATGTGATGACGAGGAATGAGTCATAGTATCTAAGTCATCAAGAAAGGAAATGCTGTCTGTTAGGTGAGAATATACATCCAATAGAGGAAAAAGAATAGAGCAATGAGTACCATCAGGAGAAAACGAAGGGTAGCCCATCCACAGATCAAGGCGAGTTGTAACAGTCACCAAATCATTGCCTAGTGACTCTGAGGCACCTTGCCACCATCCAGTCCTTAGAACCCTCAGCCCTAGTCGACTGCTGTTGTCTAGTCTCAAGTCTTAGCTTTAGTCTTTAGTCTCTACAGGTTCTTCTGAGGCTATGCTTTGCCCTACCAGGACCAAGCGTAACAAATGATGTATTGAGGCAAAGTGCAACCACCCATAGAGCCATCTTGCAATTCACGGTGGGCTGTAATGAAAGCTTGGGAATTAAAGAGTTCACCATGGACAGTAATGTCATTTGGCGCAAAGGGGCACTTCCATCACAAGGAGTAAGGTTCAAACTGGAATGACTTGCAGCATAAAGGGTCCAACAACTTGTCATGGACAATGGAAAGGAAAGACTAGCAATAGAAGTTTGAAACTGTATAGTTTCTCAGCCCAGGATGTTTAGAATGTTAAGGAAATGGGACCAATATTGTAATACTCCTCTGCATCCAGCCATTGTCCTCAGGAAACCATTGTCATGATGCTGAGTCAGAGTCGACCTCAGGGCTCATGACCATGGTGGCACAAACACACAAGCGACTGAGTTGGCAGTCAATTGTATTCCAATTTATGTTCTGCAAGTCCTTTAGCTGGAAGTCCATATCTCCAATAATCTTAAAGAGACTTTCAAATCTCTTCTTGGACTTCTGGGTACCATGGTTCCAATACCAGTCCCCAATGAGCCACAAACTCTCATTAGGATATGGGTGGAATGGATTTTGAGAGTTAGATGGTAGAAGATTTGTGGCTTCAGCTCCTGAAAGGTCAGGTATCAGAAGAGTGTCCCATCCACTTTGGTTTTCAAGATTGTCAATAGGAATGGAACCCTCATCATATATGCAAAATAGCCCAAATGTGTCAATTTGAATGGTCAGGGTAGTATAGTTTCATTTCTGCACTGGAGGAGCAGGCAAAGGTGGAAGGGTGGAGTTCACAGAAACTTCAGCTTCAACTACAATATCTTGCAAAGGCAGTGGCAAAGGAGTAGGAAGCATGTCCCAAAACCACATAGGGAGTTGATGGTTGTTTTGCCAACCTTGCTGAAGAGACAACAGCAACACATCATGTTCAACCTTATCCCACATTGGAGCTTCATGAGCCCATGTGATGAAAGAATAACACATCAACCTACTTCATTTGACCCTGATGTCCCAGCTTTGCTCTGAGTTGCATTTGGCCCTGGGTGGGAAGCAGTGCTGGTACCAGCAACCACTAACCACAACAACATATACTCATCAATTGAGCAAGCCAAAATTTAGAATTGTTACACCTACCATCTGAATTGCCTTCAACATGGCACCTCTTCATGTGATGCAGCTCCCTTGCCTGTCTTAAGGTGTTCACCAGACACTTCTTGCCCCTTGGACAGATTTTTTTATATCTTGTGTATGATCCCACACTGTCAAATGATTGACTGCATAGGCATTCTTGGCTAGAACTTGAGAACATTGATGTAAGGAGTCAGTATATAGAACATTGACAGTGACAAATATTGATTGGTTAGCATTATGCATGTGATCAGTGGTCATGTAAAGGTCAGGACTAGAATTGCCCACTGAGTTCATAGCAATGAGAAGCCCAGCCATGCTGATAATCTACTTAGATGATAGTCAGTGCAAACAAATGAGGATAGAAGAATACACTTTCAGTTGGGGAATATGACTCAATTTGGATCATATTGGCCAAGTTGGTTTCCAGTGACTGATCATGACAAGGGGGGTCTCAAAGGGAGGGACTACAATAAAGCAGAAATCAGGGAAGTGTTTCAGAAGTGGCGAGGTTGAGTGACAAGGTAGATGAGCATGTCAAATACCAAACCTGTCCTAACTCTGCTATATGTGGTCCTATTGATGGCATCATTGTATTGTTATGTATGTGCCACGTTTATGCCTCATTGACCTTGTAAGGACAAGGGTGAGGTAGTGGGATGAGTACTGTTCACAATCCTTGTAAAGTGGAAATTGATTGGACTGGGATTGCAAGGTAGCACAGAGCATCTCCATCAAACTGCTGAGTAAACATGTAAAAGGATGAGATTATTGTAAATTGCTATATTTTGGTTGATCAGTTTGATGCACAGCTATCGTAGTGGCTATGATAGACTGTGAGAATGCACAGATCCACAAGTCCTATAGCTGCAACCATCAGGGTATCACAACACTAATCTTATTTGATTGGTCTTGTAGGAGGAATAGGGAGAATATGAAATGAAGTGATTAAGATTGGGAAAATTACCAAGGACCATGAGCTTGGAGGAAGTATAATTGAGCTTGCAGATGTGACATGATGTTGTGGTTAAACCAGAGCCAGTAAAGCATCTGCTCAAGGATGAGCTTGGACTGATCAGGCTGGACATATTGCATTTCAAGATCTGTAAGGTGGGGGGGCATTAACACTGGACAAGACTGACAAAGACATTGCTTAGAAGTCATGTGGACACTTGCCAAAGGGGTCCATAATGGTATATGATCCATTCTATGCCTTTGCAAGGCATGGCCAATGTTTGTTGCCAATGAACAAGGGAATTCATATGGAATGTAGAAATGTAGTGGGTACATGAACAGATTGAGATGATATTTTCCTGTGCCACATATGCCTGAGAAAGACACTGATCAACAGATTGATGTAGTCCAGGTGCATCTAGGAAACATTGAGTGTGGTACTGCTCAAGGCCATGCAGCCCTGGGTGAGAGTTGTGGAGGTACATTTTCAGACTCAGAGCAATCCAGTTCTCTCACTGATTGGACACTCATTGAAGGGACCTATCAACCAGAGGATAAGAGGTGGGATTGTATGAGGAATGTATGGTGATCATGGTAGGAGTGATGCATTTGGGAAATGTGGAATAGAGGAAAAGAGGTAGAGGATGGAGGTCTCTGAGGTGAGGCTGTGCAGTCTATGTTTTTGAATGAGGTGTTGAAGAGGTGTATGTGAACCTACAGTTTGACTAAAGTCCAGAGCCTTTCCAGTTCATCATCCTGGTGTTGTTTGCTACAAACAGGCCAGATAAGTACGTTGAAGACATCCACTTGCAGATGGGGGATTAGGGCACAGCATGCCTGCACGGGGAAGTCACTTGGCACAGAGGAGAGATGCATGTTGCAAACACTGAGGTTGCATGTATAAGCAAGGTCAGCAAACTTGACAACCCATTAGATCCATCGATAGCATAGGAGGCCATGGTGGTGGGAGGTGATGTTATCAGACAAGCCTTTTGATCTGTCAATCACTAGGGAATATGATGGTAGTAGGTAGCATTACCAAACAAGCTGTAACTTGGGCCCATCAATGGTCAGAGGAAACGTATATGTGAAAATGAGTGAGTACTTATTGGCATTGCCATTCTGGCATTGTTGGTATCTTCACAAATATGAGGACAGAGGATGACCATTTGAAGGTATTAGTTGAAGTAATTAGTATGGTGAAGGGTGCATGAGGCTCAAATTCATCTGAAAACATGTTGTTTCTACATAAAGTATGTAAGGGTGCCTTGTGTTTACAAACAAGTACCTAAGGTAATCAACTTGGGAAGTACCAGCTGACACTGGCAGAAACCTTAGTTGTCAGTTGTCACAGCCAATATTGATTTGTTATACAGGAAAAATTTGAAATGTAGAGTCAGGAGACAAAGATTCAATCTGAAACAATGAGATACTGTATATTCCATATGGCTGTAAAGACCATATTACCACCCTTGTTGCCTCATCCACCTCTTGGGTTTGATAGGGAGCAGTGTGCAATGGTTGGATCAATTGAAATTTTTCCCACAAATATTATAATTGCCTCTAGAACAGTGCCAATGACATTGGCCAAAGAGCATCATGATAAGTGTTGCAAGTGTGGTTGCGAAAAATGCAGCAAGACAAGTGAAAGAAGAAATAGAACCATTATGGCCAGCCATGCAATGGAGAACCTATCATGTATGGTCACTGTTCCCATGTGTAATCAACACATAGTGGAGTACCTACATGTCCAAGACAACAGTTAAATTTGTGCTGGTACTTGCATAGATTGCAGCACTGAAACCAATAAAGGATAAAATTGCAATGTACAGAGCCCCAGTGTATGGCAGGGGAACTAGAAACATATGAGGCAACATGTGGTCACAAGAGTCAGGACCACAACCAAGATATGGAGGCTGTGGAGAACTTCGGGGTAAGTCCCTGGTTGTATCTTTACTGTATAAGACAGTACATCTACAACACATATTTAATAAAATAACCTTGAACAAGGGACTGTCATACATTCAAATCTGGTCAAACTGAGCATAACGATGCACATGCTGTCAAACACATGTCTATTGAAGAATGGATGCAGTCAATGATAATCTGGCTTGTCCAGCCAGTCAATTCTCACAAAGTTAATTTAATCCGCTAGAAGCCCATGCAATGATAAATGCAACTGCCAGACCCAGCATTGTCAGAAGCTACACAGACTATGTGAAATAATTTATCACTCCAACTCAAGCAAAAAGCTAGCCATGTACATGAAATGCAAGTACACCACTCGCAACTCTTGCACTTTCCTTGAGGCTCAAGAGACTGACTGTGGCAAAGAGAACAAACATGAGTAAGGCTTCAATGTAGAGTGGGGATGGTAAGCCAACCTCTTCAGCAAGGTACGAGCTCACAGTTGTAATTGAGATGACAGTCGCAGCATAATCAAAGAGGAGCACTGTGCCAACAAGTGCAACAGACTTTGTTGACCCATTCAATCTGTCAAGTTTCAAAACATGGACCCCAATTGGTATCTGGACAGAAAGAATTCCAAATGGCACATACAGTAGGTGTAAGGAGCACCACTTATTTGCAGAGCTGATCCCAACTCCACTATGATTAGGTGCCACAAAAACAGAGTCAAAGTAGTAATAAACATGGATATAGGTGAACTATCAAATCACAGTCAGCTACTGATAAATAGCTGAGAGAAACTCACTATATGCCAGATATGACAAACAAACTGGGGATCATGTAGAAAATACTACCCAGAATGACATTGGCAGTGAATGCACTTGCCACAAATTGGCCCAGAATACGTTGGTTCTGTAGCTTAAGAAATTTGTTATGATCATCCAAGAGATCATCTTGAGAGAGAGCAATCCTGAAAATAGAGCCCTATTCAACAAATTCAAAGCCATTAATGAGATTTAAAAAATGCAATGGGACCATCTTAAGCATGGGCTTGCCCAATATGCATGCTTGTTGATAGCAGAGAACAATATTGAATTGGCCTTGGTCTGAGGTGGGCTCAGGGGGCTTTTCTGTGCTTGCAAGTTTGGGTTCATAGTGGAGTTGTAAAGTGGTTGTCAGCAAACAATACTACTTCTTTGAATATTTCAATTCATACCATAATGCCTTGTCAGGTCATAAGGACTGTCTGTACTGTCTGTCATCAACCTCATTCAATGAAGGTGTTGGTTGTCCCAAGTGAGGAATGTGCCTTGCATGCGACAAGTGTGGGACTTGGCCTTCATGCTGGTCATGTCCAAGAGTTGGCCCAATGCTTCTTAGATAGCATCGCAATCCAGCCAGCATATTTATGTAAGCATTGGGCTGGCTCCCGTACTCCTCATTCTCTCTCTCTTCCCTTCTCATCACTGCATCCTTGTGCAATCATCCCTTTTCTCATCCCACCAACTATCTCAATCATTGGTATGATTCTAGTGTGTAAGTGTTTCCCTTCATGCCATAGGTCCAGCTCATCATTCCTTTGATAGATTCCTTTGACACATTTGGGACTTCTCATGTGCTCTGAAGGTCAGGCCTTCCACCCTGCCCATCAGATCAGGTTTTGTTGTTCCCATCCTGTAATTCATATGACTGTGTTTCTAAGCCTGCCTTCCCACACACCTCACTGAATCTAACATGAATTTGAGTGTTTGTTTTCCCATAGTACAATAGGCTAACCTTTGTATATTGTGCTACATGCTCCCTTTATCTCATACTGCTCACAGAACGACCTCCCCATGAAAGGTCCTCAGTGAATGCACATGTCAAACGCAGCCACAACCAACACCCCACTGCCTCTCATTTTTCCTTATCTTAGTCAGCTTTCTGTGTGGTATTTGATGAACAAATTTGAGTGGACCAAGACTCAACACTCTGTAACTCACAGGCAGTCCAAGAATGAGTCAACTATAGTACTTACACTCAGGATGAAGGAAGACAATGTTCTCATGCTCATTCATTTGATAAAGTTGTGATCAGTGTCTAATGAGCCCATACCTGGGACTCAAGAAGGGACACACACCATGATCAGTCAAAGACTGCCCTCTAGCATTGGAGGTGCCGAGGAATGCCATAGACAGGGTGAAAAAGTTGTTCCTGCTTGAGGCTGTCAGGGCCTTCTTCAAGGTGCTGTAAGGATGCCTGGACATAGTCAAGACTTGAGGTATGTGTTACTCACTTTGTCTGCATCCACAGTGATGTATGTCATTTGTTATGCTTGGTCCGGGTAGGGCGAAGCATAGTCTCAGAAGAACCTGTAGTGAACTGAAGACTTGAGACTGGCGACAGCTGGGACTAAGACTTGAGACTAGGTGACTGAGGTCAACTAGGGCTATGGGTTCTAAAGCCTGGGCGGTGGTAAAGCGCCTCAGAGTCACTAGGCAACGATTTGGTGACTAGGACTATCAATGACTAGACCGAAGGACTAGGAGACAAACGGTCTGCTGGGACTAAAGATGACTGAAGGGCTAATGGCCAATCAGACCGAGGTACTGTTCACAAGACGGTGAACTGGGTACCCGGAGACTAGAGATTCTAAGGACAAGCTCCCGTTCTGAGCACGGGTGGAGGCTCAAAGAGACGAGGGACGATGGGAAGAAAGATCAAGTGGATTGCTAGTCTAGAGGTACAGGATGTACTCTGAGGAGAACTAGCTTGGAGAAGAAGGAAATAAGAAAGAGAAGGTTTATATACCTAAGGTATAGAAACCGACAGAATATGGAAGAACTAATTGTACACAGGAAGTGGTCAGCGAGATGACTAAATGGAATGCAACGGAATTGCATGGAAGATTCAAGAAAATGAAGGAAGAACTACGATTAGGAGATGATGATGAGTCATTGGGCCAATGACTAAGAAGAGGTGAGTAATCGTAGGAAAAAGAGACAACGTCCAGAACTCATATGACTAGGCAAAGAAAGAAATCGTAACATTACCCCCACACTAGGGTCAAGACAGCGACGAAGACCTAAAGATCGATGAATCCACTGCCAGGGAAGCCCGTCATGTTTGCGTCGGCTGTAGCGTCGAAGTCTTCCTCGTAGGGAGGGGAAGGAGAGCATTGGAGACGCTCTACCAAAGGTCGTGGACGAGGTGGACCCCTGGAAGGATGCATCCTGTTAGTAGGATGACGACGACGGGAGGAGGAGGAGGAGCTGGGAGGTGAGTTGGAAGGGACACGGTCTGGAGTACAGCGATGGAGGGGGCAGCGAGCAGCGGTGTGGCGAGGACGGAAGCAGTGGCAATACCCACATTGGTAGTCGGGGCAGTCTACCTTCTGATGGCCGAGGCGTTGGCATTGGTAGCATGCCTCATGCATGCGGGGATGGTTGTACGGTAGTGGTTCGGCGCCGTCGTGACCGGTCCACCAGTTCTCTTCTCGTTGGAGGACACGTTCTTCGTCTGAGTTCAGGGGGGAGGAAGACGCGGACGGTGTGGACGGTGTATGGACTTCGGGGGTACTGCGAGTAGGGAGGAGAGCGATGTGGGCTTGTCTCTGTTCCGTGAGTTCGCGGAGATAGCGTTCTAGGTCTCGCAAGAATTCGAGCATGCCTAATTGGTGCATGGCCTCAAGGAGACTGTGGCGGGTCTTGCCTCGGGCGGATGGGGGTTGGACGTTGTCTAAAGAAAAGAAAGCTCTATAAAGAAGGACGAGAGGGGAATTGGCAGCTAGGTAGGCATAAATGGGAACAGCGAGGTGATCGCAAGAAAGGTAACGAAGGAGCTCTTCCTTCTGGTCGCAGTAGAGAAGTTCTTTGAGACGTTCTCCGGCAAGGGGAATGTCCGGTGCAACGACGGAGGGGTAAGGCATAGGTTCCCATGGTGGTTCGTTCCAGCCTGCTTCAGCAACGGTCTCGCTGGGAGGGGGATTAACTTCAGAAAGGGCGGTGACGGAAGTAGTAGGGGAAGAGGGGGTGTCCGCGAAGTGGACGCTACGAGAGTGGGTGGCGACGATGGCACGTTCTTCATCAGAGGTGGAGTAGAATTCAACGGGCATGGTGACGAGGGTAGGAGAGGTGGTTTTGGCAGTAGTAATGATGGGGTAGAAGTGGAAGTTCATCCGATGGCTGGGAAGGCCTTGGGGTGACACCTTTTGTAGTCGTTAAGAGCAGTCTTCGAATGTTTAAGGTCCCGCTCGGATTGCCACGAGTCTTCTTCGGCCGTGTACCCTTTCCATCGGATCAGGTATTGCCTAGACGACCGGTTGCCTCGATGCCTTAATATCCGCTCTATTTCGTATTCTTCTTCACCTTCTATTAGTTCCAGGGGTGGAGCCGGATAGTTCGGACCGTGAACATCATTTTCGCGATAGGGTGTGAGAAGTGAAGCGTGGAAGACAGGGTGAATTTTCCAGGTACTGGGGATGCGGAGTTGGTACGAGAGTGGAGATAGTACCTTGGTGATGACAAAGGGTCCTTCTCGCTTCAGGGCGAACTTTGGGTTCGTTGGGCGTTTCAAGTTCCGTGCTTCTAGCCACACCTTATCTCCTTTGGCAAAGGGAGTGAATTTCTGACGGGTACGGGAGGCCATGACTTGTCTTGTGAGTTCGTGGGCAGCGAGGGCTTCGTCTCGGGCGGTGGCAAGGGTTTTGAGGCGTTGTTCGATGGCGGGGAGATGAGACTCGGGGAGGACGGTAGGTAGGGCACGGGGTTCATAACCCATCATGAGGTAGAAGGGGGATTGACCGGTGGTGGAGTGAGGGCGGTGATTGTGGGCGAACTCTGCGTGAGAGAGTTTTTGTGACCAGGAAGTGGGGTTGGCGCCACAGAAAATGCGGAGGTACGTTTCGAGTTCCTGGTTTACCCATTCGGTCTCACCATCGGTTTGGGGGTGGTAGGCAGTGGAGAGGGCAAGGTCGTAGTTTAGGAGTTTGCCAAGTTCTTTGGCAAAGGCAGAGGTGAATTGTGGACCAGGATCAGAAATGATTTTGTCGTAGAGTCCAAAGTGTTTGTAGACATGGTGGAGGAAAAGTTTTGCGATTCCTTCAGCAGTGACGGTGTCAGTGGTAGGGATAAAAATACCCCCCTTGTAGGTGTGGTCTACCACGACCAACACAGAGTTAAAGGCATCGGAAGGGGGAAGGCCGACGATGAGATTGCAGGAAATGGATTGAAATGGGCGGGTCCCAGCAGTGTGAATGGGAGTAAGTGGTGGGACAGTCGGGTGTGTATTGACCTTATTCTGTTGACACACCCTGCAACCTTCCACATACTTTCGCATGTAATGGGCCAGACCAGGCCACCAGAATTCAGCAGAGATGAGCTGGCGTGTTTTGAGATAGCCGGGGTGACCAGCTGATTCGTGATCATGGCACCATTCCAGAATGGAATGTCGGAGGGAATCATCAGGGGGAATGTAGACGCGTCCTTTGTAGGTGAGGACGTTATTGGTAATTTGCCAGTCGGAGAGTTGAGAGTGAAGACGGGCAGGGGAGGAGGTGTCGGTGAGCTGGAGATGCTGAAGCATCAAGGGGTCAGAGACAGAGGCAGAGGAAATCAAGGTGTGAAGGGTGCTGTCTATAACGTTGACAAACAGGGAGGGAGGCAAGAGGACGACACCTTCATTGTCAGTGTCGGTAGTAGGGATGAGGTCTGGGCAGCGAGAGAGAGCATCCGGACCGGCAAGGAGTTTGCCAGGAACGTGGACGAGATGGAGGTCAAAGTCCTGTAGGTCAAGCAGCCAGCGGGCTTGGCGATGGTTGAGGTTTCGAGCTTCTTTGAAATAAAGGAGATTTTTGTGGTCGGTAAAGACCTGAACACGATGGGGGGAGCCATGGAGGTAGTGGCGCCATGCCTTGAGACCACGGATGACAGCGAGAAGTTCACGGTTGTATATGTCGTAATTTTGTTCGGCATCACCGAACATCTGGGAGAGGTAGGAGCAGGGATGCCATTCGCCATTAGTGTCGGTTTGGAGGAGGATGCCACCTGAGGCGTATTTGGAGGCATCAGTGGCAATGGCAAAAGGCTTGGCTGGGTCTGGGAGTTGGAGGACAGGGCGAGCGAGAAAGAGTTTCTTGAGCGACTGGAAGGAGGTTTCACAAGCGGGAGTCCATTCCCACTGGAAGTCCTTCTTGGTGAGGTCTAAGAGGGGTCAGGCGACAGTGGAGTAATCTGGAATGAAGCGACGGTAGAAGTTGGCAAAGCCGAGGAATGATCGGACGTCCTTAGGTTTGGACGGGGTCGGCCATTTGGCAATGCCATCTAGCTTGACGGGGTCCATGACAAGCTGGCCTGGTTTGACGATCATACCGAGGTATTCGACCTCGGTAGAGGCGAACTGACATTTCTCAAGCTTGAGATGGAGGTCAAGTTCAGTCATGCGTTGGAGGACTCGTTTGGTCCTTTCTGTGTGTGTGGTTTCGTCGGGGGAGAAGATGAGGAGGTCGTCCATATAGATAACGAGCCACCCTTCGGCGATCATGTCTCGGAAAGAGTCGTTCATGAATCGTTGGAACGTGGCCAGGGAGTTGCACATTCCAAAGAACATGACCGTCAGTTCAAAGAGACCACGATGGGTGACAAATGTGGCTTTCCACTGGTGCCCGTCTTTGATTCGGACATTGTTGTAACCCCATCGGACATCAAATTTGGTAAAAAGGCGAGCCTCTCGGAGTTTATCGATGAGATTGGAGATGAGAGGGAGCGGGTAGGCATCGCAAATAGTATGTTCATTAAGATATCGGTAGTCCTGGCAAGGACAAAGTTTCCCGTCTTTCTTCTTGACAAAGAAGAAAGGGGATGCCTGCGGTGAAGAAGAGGGACGAATCTTGCCAGAAGCGAGGTTTTCGTCAATAAACTCGTCGGCTGCCTTCTTCTCGTCGGGGGACAAGGGATACAGTTTGCCGATTTTGGGGGTGAAGTCGTCCTTGAGATTGATCTCATGGTCATAAGAGCGAGTGGGAGGAACGTGGTCGGTGGCTTCCTTAGAGAAAACCCGGGCAAAGTCGGTGTACTCAGGGGGAAGAGTGACTTTGGGTTTGGCTAGCTTGGCAGCCATGGCGAGTTCAGTAGCTGTGGTGAGTTTGGCTACTACTGGAGAATCGACTAGGAAACGTTTTACGTCTCCCCGAATGATGCGATGGATGACCCTGTTGGTCACTGCTCGGTCTACATAGGCGGATTCCTCCTCGTAGTCAAGGTATTCGAAGACGCGGGAGTCATAGATGGCCGAGACGTTATGGTGATTGGGGATGGGTCGTGAGATCCCAGGTCGTACGAAGTAGGAGTTATGCCAATCTGTGTCAGATGCGAAGTCGGCATAGAGTTCTTTCGACTGGTCGGTGGTTTCTGAGATAGAGAGGGTGCGGGTTTCCCAGTCGATGGTGGGGTTTGCGTAACGTAGCCATGGAAGTCCAAGGATGATGTCCTCATTGCCACAGCTCATGACGTGGAAGAGGATGCGGTGTGCAATCCCTTCGATGTTAACAAAGAGGGTTGAGGTGAAGCGAATTGCTCCCCCTTTGTTCTGAGTTTGGTCTGGATTCCGAACAGGAATGGGAGTAGCGAGTTTCATAGTGGGGAGTTTATGCTTCCGCACAAACTGCCAGTCGATGCAGGAGATGTCTGCACCGCTGTCTATGAGGGCTCGGGCGTCGACGGTTTTCATGGTGTGTGAGGGAACTACAAGTTGAACAGGGATTTGCATGGATTTCGTAGTTCTAGGGATGGTTACATTTACTCGAGCACACGTACTAGGGGAGGAGGTGACTAGCGTCGATCTAGGCCTCCGTTCTAAAAATCCTTGGTCACCGCGAAAGAAATGCGGGCGACCTTGTTGTCCTCGTCGTCATCCTCTAGCTCCTCTAGGCGTGGAAGATCTTCTTTCTCGACCTTCTTGATTTGCGGACGGGGAGGGAGAGGTTTGTCGTTCTGGAACTTTTTACAGTCCCTGGCAGAATGCCCCTTCTCGCGGCAGCGGAGGCATAGTCCTTCGGCAAAACATCTTTTGCGTTCTTCTGGGGTGAGTTTGCTGATGCGTACGGCATCAACATCCATGGCGTTAGGGTCTCGTTCTGCCTTAGGAGCGGAGTAGGAATGGTAGGTGTAGCGGGGGGAGGAAGAGGAGGTGCGACGACTGGAGATCTCCTTAGCACGTTCGTTCTGAGTGTTAAACGTGGAAACCTTGTTGATCCACGCTTCTAAAGTTTTGGGGGTGGTCTCCATGTTGAAGACGCGTTTCATGAGGAAGTTGGGGATACCGACTGAGTAGTATCCGATCAGGACATTTTGATCGGTGATACCGGCGAGAGTGGATTTGTTGCGGAATTTCGCATTGTACTCGGCGAGGGAGGGTTCCCATTTACCTCCCTTCTGGGTCATACGAGTGTTGGCGAGCCAGGAAATAGCTGCTCCAATGGCGTCATGCTGTTTAAAGTCCTGAAGGAACCTTTTGGTAAATTCCTTCATAGTTCCGAGTTCGGGTTCCTCCTTTTTGATACATTTGGCGCAAAAGTTGGTAGCCCAGGCTAGGGTGGAGCCTTTGGTCATATAGGAGAGCATGAAGGCGATCTTCTTCTCGTCCGTGTTGTAGACCTCTTTGTTGACTAAGATGTAAAAGGCTACCAAGTCGTACCATTGTCTGGCTTTAAGGAAGTCCCCATTGAAATGTTCGGGTGGGGCAAGGCAGAGTTCAACAGGTTTGGACATGACGGGAGGTGGTTCAAGGGGTTCTGGGTCGGGTTCTTCATACTCATCTGAGTCGAAGAGTTTGTCGGTCTCGGGGATGTGTACTACAGTGGGTTCGGAGGGGAGGTCGAGGGTTTGATCGAGTTGATCAGCAAGTTGTTCGATGTAGTTGGTTTCTTCGACAGAAGAAACAGGGATGTCTGTAGGTAAATCTAGGGGACGAGCTGTCTTGGGTGATTGTTCGAGTTCAGCCGGAGGTGAAGTGTCTGAGGATTCTCCTGACTTGTGTCGAGGAGTACAATGGGCACCCCACGCGGGGTTGACTGAGGGTCTGTGTGAAATGGTGGACGAACTACGTGAAGGTAGTCGCGATGAGGGAAGCTAGTTCTTTTGTTACGCTTGATCCGGGTAGGGCGAAGCGTAGCCTCAGAAGAACCTGTAGTGAACTGAAGACTTGAGACTGGCGACAGCTAGGACTAAGACTTGAGACTAGGTGACTGAGGTCAACTAGGGCTATGGGTTCTAAAGCCTGGGCGGTGGTAAAGCGCCTCAGAGTCACTAGGCAACAATTTGGTGACTAGGACTATCAATGACTAGACAACGGCTGTTGACTAGACCAAAGGACCAGGAGACAAATGGTCTGCTGGGACTAAAGATGACTGAAGGGCTAATGGCCGATCAGACCGAGGTACTGTTCACAAGATGGTGAACTGGGTACCCGGAGACTAGAGATTCTAAGGACAAGCTCCCGTTCTGAGCACAGGTGGAGGCTCAAAGAGACGAGGGACGATGGGAAGAAAGATCAAGTGGATTGCTAGTCTAGAGGTACAGGATGTACTCTGAGGAGAACTAGCTTGGAGAAGAAGGAAATAAGAAAGAGAAGGTTTATATACCTAAGGTATAGAAACCGACGGAATATGGAAGAACTAATTGTACACAGGAAGTGGTCAGCGAGATGACTAAATGGAATGCAACGGAATCACATGGAAGATTCAAGAAAATGAAGGAAGAACTACGATTAGGAGATGATGATGAGTCATCGGGCTGATGACTAAGAAGAGGTGAGTAATCGTAGGAAAAAGAGACAATGTCCAGAACTCATATGACTAGGCAAAGAAAGAAATCGTAACATCATTCTTGAGGTTGGAGAACTTTTGTGATGGCTCTGCAGAGATAAGGCCATGTGACATGACATGTATAGTGAAATTAAGGTTACTACCATAGTAATGGTACTCTAGATCTAAAGCCCAACCTAATCACAATAACTATCAACCTCAAGTGCATATTTGTCAACAACATGCTGTACTTCATCATCCCATACCACCACTGGGTGTTAGCACTCATTAGCATTACCAAGACTCTTGAATGTTTTTCTGCCTCCACAAAATCAAAGACAACACAGTTCTCTAGGACCAATGGCTTCAAAGGATCCCAGCAGATCGGTTGTGGTTGAGAAGGGATATCATGTAGGGGCACAACAGATCAGCCAAGACACAGATCCTCAAATGACAGTGCCCATCATCTTCATCAATCAACAATTTACTAGAATTGTAAGAGTGGAGGATGGGTGATGCAGATTTGGCATCGTAATTGCAATGATTGGACTACAGATAACTGAATGTGATGGGGTTGAGTACATAGACCAGCTGGAAGTACTGTTGAGAGTAAAGTGATACATTGAGGCATACAAAATGTACCTGATACATGACAAAAAGAAGAAAAGAATGAGAGGCTTAATGATAACATATATCTCTTACAATGTCAGTCTCAGATGCAACCCATCTTACCTTGTATCTGTTGCCTGTCTTTGGCCATAAAGTATACACAAAAGTACAGGTCAATGGGTTGACACAGTGGAGTTAAAGTGGTGAGATGATGGATATCTCAAAGGTTGTAATTGAAGAAGGTGAAGAAGGTTGTTGGCTTGACTACCTGGTAAGTCATTAAGTAGCCAGAGAATAAACTGTGGTGCGATGTAGGCTAGATTAGGTAAGCACCTAAAGCGGAAATAGCTCCTAAATATTCCAACATTCCCTCTCAAGCATGAATCTGGCAAGATGAGTGCTTACATCATGAAGAAAGGATGAAATCTAAGTAAAAAATCAAGAAAATGAAATGAAAACCTATCCAGAAGTATTCTGTGGGTCTAAATGATGAATTTATGTGTCTGTGGGTTCAAGTTCATGAGTCCATGTCCATTGCATCACAAGTCCATTCCTTCCTTCCTAAACAGGTAAGTTGTGGCTCGGCTAAGTGCATACTTGCCTGAGATGCACACTTGACTCATTCAACTCCTTGTAGCATCTCTTGCAGTTTGTGTAACCTGTAGATAGCTCATATACAATATTTGCATGTCTTCTATGTCATTTGTGTGGCCATTTGATGCATCCACTGTGTGTTCATGGGGTCACAAGGTGCAGTGTTTGACTGGTTACTGTATATGGTAAGTCATGGCTGGTGGTGGTAGTGCTCTTGCTATAGCATGTGCAATTGCCTGAAGCTTGTCCTTCTTGTCCATCTCACATCTGGGATGCTCCCCCTCATTCTCTACTTTGTCTGGATCACCTCTGATGCCTCCAATCCATCTGATTTGGCCTCAATATTATCAATTGTGCTGGTAAGTCCTCTTTGCTCTGCTAACTCTCCTATAGCTCAATTTGAGGCTTTGTCATCGTCGTTGTGCCCTCAAATATTCAGTGAGCAACCTAGGATGTGCCCTGGATGGTGTGGGTGGCCTAGGTACATGCACTGTTTCGTCTTCATTGTGTTTGTGCTGACTTGTGTGGTCTTCAGCTAGCAGTCATGTTTTGAGTTATATCAACCCACAGCATGCACTACTCATTGCACCATCCATCTGGCACTCTATCCCATTGTATCTGTCACTGTCACCATCGTTTTGACAGTCCCAATTGCCTCTGCCGTCTCCAACTTCATCCTGGTCACCCTTGCCTGGTGGGCCTGGACCTCAATCCTGTGCATTCAGATCAACTTGATGCTTGTTCCTGATGTGGTTTGGACATCACTGGTGCCTGTAGGCATTGTGCCATCTGGCAGTTTCACTGCCCAAGTCATCTGGGTTGCCTAGAGCCCTCTGCAGTGAGTCCTCCTCCTCTGCTTGTTCCCTGGTTTGTACTGATGCCATTCACAGCTTCGTCAGCATGTCCCTGGCACCCTTGACATGTCCCAACACTTCCAAAGTGTCTGCTTCACCATTCAGTGCAGTCTGTTCAACTTGGGTAGTACCTGGTGTATATGATTTGACCTGACATTCTGGGCATGGGCTGACCATTTCTGACATGTTTCGCAGCTTGTTTAGGTGTGTCCCAACATCATCAACATGATCTGCAATGCCTGACATGTCTGCTTTGCAATTCATCACGATCCACTTGAGTTGGGTCCTATGTGGTGAGTACCCTCTTTCCTCTTGTTGTGGCCTTTTACTGACGCATTCCAGTGCTTCTAGTGACTTCTTCAACACATCTCTGGTACCCTCATCATGCCTTGACACTCCCAACACATCTGCTTCGATGTTCATTGCAGTCTCCTCATTCCGGGATCTACCTAGTACATGTGTCTTGACTGGGTGTTCTGGTGGTTTACTAACTCAATCTGGTGCCTTTGACAGCTTGACTGGGCAGTCCCTGGTGTCATCAACACTGTCCACAGCATCCAACACATGCACTTCAACCTTCTGTGCAGCTGGCTTGATATGGGTCATTCCTGGTATGTCTGGCTGGCACACTCTTTCCTCTCTTTTACTGACATGTTCTGTGCCATTCGACAGATCATTTGGGCAGTCCCTGATGCCCTCATCATGCTCTGGGAGTCCCAGTGCATCTGCCTCAACACTGGAGTGCACACCTTCAAGATCCACATACCTGCTCCACTCCTCCTCACACTCAGTGTGCACATTGTTGTCCCATCATTCTGGGGACTCATCTGGAGGTTCAGGAGGTGCTGGTGTGTTTGGGGCTTCATCTGGCATGTTGCTGTCATCCCTGGGTGGTGGCTGATCAACTAGCATTGGTGGTCACATGCACATGTGTGTGCCTAGTGTTGCCACCTTAACTGACTCAATATGGCCATCCTGGCCACTCTCCCCCTTGATCCCAACCTCTGGGGGATTGCCCTCAAGGCCCTCGTTGTTTCCACTGTGGTCTGAACCCATTCCCTGCACACCTTCATGTAGGTGGTCTGAGTCTGCTGCCTGACCTATCCCCACTCACTTGACATCTTTGTCAGTGATGTCTGATGGCCTGGGGCACTTGATGGGCATGTTCAGCAGGCATTTTACATCTGCCTGACTGCACTCATCAACTGCTGCTGGTGCCCTAGCATTATTGGCATTGTTGTGTGGGTGGTGGCTATGTGCTGTGTTCCATGCGCATTCCTCTACAGTGGAGGGTTCATCTCACCTGTGTGGTTGACATTGTTATTGTTGGCATTTGCCTCTGCCTTGACCTCTTCTGACCACTTCCCTTTCATTGGCTTGACCTGCTGCTCGTCAGCTGTGACATCCATTGCATCAGACAGCTCTGAGGTTGTGTCTGAGTGATGCATATCATTGCCTGGTGTGTCTTCAGGGTTTTCTGGTATTTGTGGTGGGGTTTTGTGGGTGTGCAATGTACTATGGGTGCTTATGCTGTCGTTTGGAGTTGCATGCATGCAAGAACAGCTCACCACTGTGTTCTGGTGGGTATCAGGGAGTAACTGGCTCCACCCTTCTCTGTAGGTGCTGTTGAGTGTGGCTGACTTTGTGGTTGTTGCTGCAGGAGTCTTGGGGCTGCATGTATGCGTGGTTGATATCCTTGTTACCACTTGTGCTCTGGCCATCTGTGCAGGAATCCATCCCTCTTGCTACCTAAGCCATTCTGCCCATCTCTTCCACTGGTTCAACCTTCAAGTCCATGGCACACTCTTCAAGTGGCCATTTCTGTGGGGTTTGCAACCCATCCACTGGCACTGCTAGTGTAGTGCATGTTGTGCATGTATCTGAGGTGTCAATGGTTGTGTTGTTGACTGTTTCAACTCATGCAGGTGTCACTGTGGCTGCACAAAGGACTAGTAGGCTGGACCACTTGAGTTTGAGTGCCTGCTCTTTAGCATCAAGCTCCTAATTCCACTTTTGACACCATTCTATGACCTGTTGGATGACCAGTGGTCTTGATGCTAGAAGTGGGTCCTCGCAGTCTTCTGTCCTATGTCTGTATTGTGCACAGTTGTCACAGTAGCCATTGAATGGCTGTGACTTGTGCTGCCACTGCACAGCCTCTTTCTATGAGTGTTTGCTGCACTAGGGTGACATTTTTGGAGTTAAGTGAGTGAACTGAGTTACCAGGAGCTGTCAGGGCTCATAACCTAAAGAAGGTGAAGAAGGTTGTTGACTTGGCTACCTAGTAAGTCACTAAATAGCTAGAGAATAAACTGTGGTGTGATGTAGGCTAGATTAGGTAAGCACCTAAAGCGGAAATAGCTCCTAAATATTCTAACAGCAATCATATGAAACTGGCATAATCATTAGCACAAAGGCACTGGGGAAAAATAGATAAATGCTCATACTAAAGGCTAGTGCATTCTGTATGTCATGGAATAGTCAACATGTGACAATAGTGGAACTAGAGGTGTTGTCAGAAAACAAGAGTGGACAATGAAAAGTGATTCACATTGTTTCTTGCTGCATTGGCAGTGCAGTGGGGGTGTTTACTTGTGAGTCAGAGTATACTATAGAAGGATTTTTCTGTGGGGTGACATTTGACAGGGATGGAGCAGATAGATGCAAAGAGTGCCTAAAAGACAGCTCAACCCTAGGACCCATTGGAGAATATCTAGGAATAGGCTATCAATCATTGAGTCTGATGAGAGGTGTCATATGATAACTTGGAAGGATAACACATGGGAAAGGGCTCAACTGATAGGCTAGGGTTGTTGAGACTGATACTTATGTCATCAGTCAGCATTAGTCAAATGCTAGATCACGCTTATCTTCTTATCTATCTTATCTTTCTAGTAAGTATGATTATATATGATCCTATCTTAATGGATCATTATGTTTACTATATGATACTGCTCATATTTTGCTATTGGCTATTACTAATAGTATGATAAGAGAGTTTACTGCTATTGGCTACTATTGTTCTACATATATAGAACTACCATACAGATACAAACAAACTGTACTGTATATAAGGAGGAGCTCCTACCCAGTTGCTCCTCTAACAGAATATCCATCTCTGTTCTTTGCACTAGTCTCTACTATTGCTCTACTACTTGATTACCACCTCAAGTCTCCTTACACTAAGTGAGTATTCCCACTTAGCTCATTTCCTCAACTGTTCAGAGTCTTCTACTCCAAAAGGGGTGGTACAGGATTATGGTGTCTTCATTATGATGGACTTAAAGCATCATGGTGTCATATCACTGGGTAGTATGTCAAGGGTAACAGTTGATGGGCATGCAATGAGTCAGACAGTTGCTAATGCAGATACAGAGCTGATGGAATGAAACTAGAAGACACCAATAGACCTTGCAATCTCATTTGAACCAGCCCTGGAAAGTATTTGAGTGGAATAACAGATGGGACATGAATGATAAATGCGTGATGATGGGCAAGGGATTGGAAAGCATAATTTATACAATGATGGTCAAAACAAAGACGAGATAATACCTGGGAAAACGTGAGGAAAGCAAAGCATGAAATGGGCATCCGTCAAACAACAATAGCCTATAACTCACCTTAGTGCTGTCTTTCCAGAGACCATGGTCATGATTACATGGCAGACAAGAGTGTATTTGCTTTTACCCTTGAATGTGTGGAACACAGTGGTGTTTGACGAGCAGTGATAAACCTGAGCCTATCAATGGACAGAACATCTTCAGGTGTCTTCCTCATATTCAGACTCTTGCCTGCCAAATCCACAGGGGTGACTTGCCTTGACATATATTACAGTGTTCATGGTGGTTTGCACAGGTTTGAAACTGCCTGACTGGTAGCCTCTTTTGACCTGTTTAATGCCTAAGGTGGCCATCAGGAGTCGGATAGACACCCCTTCTATTAGGAGGGTGAAAAATACCTTATTCATATGTCTTATGTGGGGGGTAGGGCTCAGTGTAGCATAGAAATGAGTATAGCCAATCAAATGAGGTAGAATGATCACAAGTTACTGTGGACCACAGTAAGAGGAAGAACAACAGGTGGATGAGATACTGACTTGTTTTGAGCTGTTGTGTGCACAGCTCACTAGGTTGTCTGCTTAAAGCCTAATCCATTGCCATCACTCTCAATGCCTACATCATTGTCCACTTTGATCTGCTCACTCAGTGGGAGTGAGCTTGGGTCTCAACTCTGGGCCTTCAAATTGGCCAAGCATTTGCTATCATTACTCCCAGGGCATTCCCCATTGTATTCAGCACCATCACTATTAGTCTTGCACTCAACATTGCACATCACCTCTTGCACCCTTTTAGAGCACATCATCAAACAAGTAGGGTGACAGGTCAAAGTTTACTCACCCAAGATGGCTTGAAGCAAGTGACTTTCATAAGAAGCTAAAGCATGTGGGCCAGCAACATTGAGATGTGACAATGACCTAGGGGAATCGTTTGTGTTGAGAATGTCTTATCTTATCTTATCT
>JBBPMY010000203.1:0-25031 GCA_038090615.1 Phylloporus gajari | reverse complement strand
CACTCGAGGAAGAAAGCTCGAGATACTCTAGGTTGGCTGCCGTTTGCTTGAGGGTTGGGGATATATGGTATGGAAAGGGATCGTCGCTGTAGTTTGTGAGGGATAACTTGCGTAATTTCCTGTCTGGGCTGGCTAGGGCAGAGACCATTTGCTCCGGAGAGCAGCGTACGTCGTTGAATTCGTGGTAACGAGTAGACCGCACGGCATGGTGATCAGAAAATATGACAAGGTGTGGTGCATAATCGAGAATGGTACGAATGTCATCGGTAGCACAGCGTTTTAATGCAGGAGTCTCCATATGTAGTCGACGGATCCAATGGCCACTGGATGGTTTCCCGTCGATGAACTGAGTAAGTAGCGTCCAAGCCAGGGCCTTGGCTTGGCTGGCTCTACTTATCCAGACGAATTCATACAGATACTCCTGAACGTATCTGTTCCAGGCTTTGCTGACCAATGCCAGGTCGCGTTTTATGCGCATGGTAACATGGTAATCCTGAACGCTGCATGGGGTTTCCAGAAACGAAAGACCGAGAGAGATATCGAGGGGATCTGGGGACACGGATGTTGCCTCGCGGAGAATCATCAGCCAGATTTCGGACGGCAGGTAGGGGAGATCGTGTGCGGGAGAATGGTGATACTGTGTCGCTCGCAGAAGAGAGAGGGAAGGGTGTCTGAGAGGCGTCAACGAAAGATGGCATGCATATGTGATATTGCTCACTGTTTGAACCGAATCTTGGTCGAGAATGTGTTTAGCATGTGCTTGACACGCGTCCAGACACGATCAGCCAGGGTCGGTTTCATCGCGCGACGGGGGAAAAAAGAAAAAGGGAATAAAAGGAGGGGAATGGGAGAAGGCAACGAGGACGAGTTGGCGGCACCGAGAGAGAGAAAAATAGAAGAGACAAAAAGCGGGTTAGACAAGCGAAACGGCAACTTTGAACATGTTCTCACGTTTATTGACTACTTGGCATGCCAAGTACTCTTCACACAAGTAGGTAGAGCCTACTAAGTACTGATTAAGTGTGCCAGAGCCTCATCTCCATGCTGGGCCGCTAATCAGGACAGCCCTGCGATGCAGTGCTCGCAAATGGCACGAACTTTGCTGACAACCAGCCTTATCACCCTCTTCCCTATCAATCTGACGAATACACCGTACAGGCTTGCCGCCCAGCACAGCGCGTGCATCGCCTTTGGTATGGTCCACCGGTGTCCTCTCTTAGCAACAATGTTGCACCTCTCTAACGGCGCTCTGGTGCGATGCTTGCCCACTGCCATTATTTGCGACGCTGATCATGCAGACCGGTAACGGCATTCTTGGCACCTGGCCGACTCCGCTATTTAAGCAGCCTCTCTGACCCGAACCTCCCTTACTTCCCGTTTGTTCCCTACTGTATACTCTTCTTAAAATGATCGATCTGACGCCTTTCCTGGGTTTCAATGTCAAGGCGCTAGCTGCCCTTGTTGCCCTCGTACTCGCCAGCACTGCTATACGCGCAACGTTGAAGAACAAGCGGCGCCTTCCTTTGCCCCCTGGTCCACCCGGCCACTGGCTCTTTGGAACACCTCTCCCCAGAGCCAAGTAAGCCTCACATCATTTCGATTCTATTTTGTGGCCTAACTTGACTCTAAAGTCAGTCACAGCAGTTTGCCGAATGGATCAACCAGTATGGTCCCGTCATCTCACTGCGCGTCGGCCCCAAGACCATGATCGTCATTGGCCGTCATCAGGTGAGAGCCCACGTTTCTGCACAAAATCGAGCGTACGAACGCGGGTACTATAGGAATCGGTCGACATCATGGAGAAGGAGGGTGGACTGCTGGCAGACCGCCCTCGTTCGGTTGCTGCGGGTGAAATCCTGTCGCGTGGACTACGGATGATTCTTGCTCCCGCGGGCGAGCAGTTCCGAAGACTTCGCAGGTAAATACACGTGCTTGATCTTGAAAGGTAATCGGTTTACCTTGTATGTAGGGCTGCACACACGCACCTCCAAGCAAAGGCTGTTGAATCATATGGGTCAATTCAGATGGACGCAGCTCGAGACGTCATTCTAGATCTTCTCAAGGACCCCAAGCATCACCAAGCATACGCCAACCGATACGCTGCCTCTGTCGTCTTGCGTATTACTTATGGAAAGTCTACTCCTACGGAAACTAATGCTCCCGAGATCGTTATAATCCACAAAATGTTGAAACGCTTCCAAACGATCATGCGCCCTGGTGCTTTGTTGATCGAGAAGTTCCCCATCTTGAAATATGTGCCGTTCTATACGAGCGAAATAGAGTCGTGGCGTCAAGAAGAATCAAAACTTTTCCATGAGCAACTGGGTCGTGTGGCTCGGGAGCTGGTAACAAGCTCTGTCCTATCCTGTGTTTCTTTTCTCATTGTCTCGTTCTCAGGAAATGGGTGAAGCCGGTCCCTCCTTTGGCCGATACCTCCTTGAAAACCAGAACACGCACAAGCTTTCGTATGAAGAAATGGCTTATCTCGCAGGTTCTCTCTTTGGTGCTGGCTCGGACACTGTACGTCTTATAAAGTGGATTCGCGCCATGTGTCGCTCATTTGTGAAATAGACCGCTGTTGCAATCATGGTCGTTGTCATGGCTGCTGCTTGCCACCCTGAAGCCCAGGCCGTCGTGCAGGAAGAATTAGACAATGTCGTTGGACGTGACAGGGGTGCGTATCCTTATGCAATGGAAGTGGCTATTAACTGACTCGGCTTACATAGCCCCTACTTTCGATGACTATGACTCTCTTGTTCAGATTCAGGCGTTCATGCTCGAATGTCTTCGCTGGAGGCCGGTGACTACCTTGGGTACGTTACTCATGATGAAGGACTGCTACGGGTCCTGACGTGATTTCAGGCTTTGCTCACCGTGCATTGACGGATATTCCCTACGTGAGTTTCCAGCATGACATTTCTGACTGCAAGTACTTAACCCCTCGTAGAAGGACTTTTGTATCCCTGAAGGTGCCATCGTGTTTGGGAACCATTGGTGAGGACAATGCCAAAAGGGAATGTAGGTAGATTGCTCATCACTCGAACAGGGCCATCTCTCGCGATCCCGCGGTTTACCCCAACCCCGACAAGTTCGATCCTCAGAGGTGGTTGACAAAGGATGGAAAGATCCGTGATGACCTCAAGTTCCCAAGCTTCGGATTCGGCAGACGGTAAGCTCGTGAGGTCCGAATTTGCCAAGGCAAAACTGATGATGTTTGGATAGTATTTGCCCCGGCCAGCACATCGCCAACCGATCTATCTTTATAAACGCGGCGCTGCTCATGTGGTCATTCCGTCTTTCACAGGATCCCAAGTCGCCCATTGATGACAAACGCTTCATCGACGGTGTCGTTGCTCATCCCGAGCCATTCGAAGTTCGTTTCACTCCGCGCATTAAGGACGAGGCCCACCTGAGAGAGGTCATGGCAAAATACGGCGATGAATGAGCGATGATGTCCATTATTAATTTTATTTATGTATTGATGCTGCCTGTGTTGAACTACGGAATGATTCACTTGCTAATGGCTGTTCTGCACTGTTGATCCACAAGGATAACCCGGGGACGTAAGTCGGACGTGTCATCGGAAGTAGAACGGCCCGACAGTCTCTGATGAGCGTGAATATTTGTCGGGCCGAGCCTGTACGCCCACGAATTGAAATCGCCGACCGCCGACAAACGCTGCTAGTAAACCCAATCCACCACGATGGCCAGTCGTCTCGCACAGGTTTCGGCTCATATTAGCAACGCTCACGGACGCGGTCTCTTGGCTGGCGAAGTCGCCATCATTACAGGTGCGTTGGGTCGTTTCCCACCGGCAACTACATTGGTTGACAGCGTTTGTACGCCAGGTGCCGGTCAGGTGCGTTGCTTCAAACAAGGTCATGTCCATTGAAACTCACCCTCTCTACTAGGGTATAGGAAAGAGCGCAGCGCTCCTCTTTGCCAAAGAGGGTGCCAAGATCGTCGTTAGCGAGTAAGCGTGGTTGGCGTCGGTGTGCCGTTGTGGTTGACTCTTTAAAACAGCATCGATGCGCAGAAGGCTAGTGCGGTCGCCGAAGAGATCAAAGCAGGCGGTGGGGAAGCCATCGTTGTCGCAGGAGACGTTGGCGCGGACGATTTCCCCCAGCGGATCGTAGATGCGACCGTCAAGTAAATGCCCTCCATGATCCGCGTGCATGTATTGACGTTCGCTTCACTAGGGCTTTCGGCCAAATAAATCACATTGTGAATAACGGTACGATGGGTATGCGCTACACGAGCATGTGCTCATCGTTTGTTAGCTGGTTTTACATATGACAAGATGCTCCACACCATGCCGGACGACGCTTACGACGTTATCATGAAGATTCACGTGCGCGCCCCGTTCCGCCTCGTCAGACAAGCTGCGCCCTATTTCCGAGTCAAGGTGAGCGCGGACGTGTTGGCGGGCATGGTGGGTTGACCATGGCTTGCAGAGCGGCACCCCTGCAAATCGTTCCATCATCAACGTTTCCTCGACCACAGGTCTCCACGGGAATGTTGGACAGGCAAACTATGCCGCTGCCAAGGCTGCAGTGGTCGGGCTTACCAAGACGATTGCAAAGGAATGGGGTCCGTTTGGCGTACGTGCCAACACCATCGCGTACGGCCTCGTCCACACGCGGTATTGTCTTTCTCTCGATTTGACGCCAGGGTGGTGCTGAACGGGTGTAGGTTGACGGCAGCAAAAGAAGAGGGCGCTACGATTGAGATTGAGGGCAAGAAGGTTGCACTTGGTATTCCCGCTGCACAGGCACGTGCGGCCGAGAGTGTTAATGCACATGCGGATATTCCCCTCCGCAGAGGGGGTACAGCGGATGAAGCGGCCGCGGGGATGCTCTTGTAAGTGTTCTAATACGTATCTACGTGGCAGGCACTGAGATGCGCATTTGGTAGCCTTGCGTCGCCATTGGCATCTTATGTTACCGGTCATACACTTGAAGTAACAGGTGGTCGTGGTATCTGAGGCCAAATAGTATTTATTTCATGACCGCGTTGGTATAAGTCACATTTGTGATAGGATGTCTGTTGAATCTATAAGGCTTACGACTTTTGAGTTATTTGAAATTCTGCAGCCACCACTGCAACCGTCACTACTGACAGGATGGATGACGCACCTCGCCTGCCGAGGCGCAACGTGGAGGTATACAATTCTTTTGGTGTCGTTGTTGCTGGTCATCTCTTTTCGTTGTTTGCATTGTATCCTGAGCTGACAGCTTGTTACAGGATTCTGGCAATACGGTACTCTTACTTGGGAAGAGTTCTACAGATACATGCTAGAATTCATCTACTCGGCGGAGAGATGGTTGGTCTTTCAGTACGACGTCGACCAACAGCAATGTGGCGCACCATGCCCACAGGGGCCTGAAATCGTTCAACCGGGTCATTATCTAATTCTCTCACCAGGTGAGTGTCAACGACTGTGAGAGGCAATACTTTTTATCCTGAAAAATCAGGTGGTACACCCGTCAGTTTTGGTGTGGTGGAACATCTTATACGTCCTCGGCCTGTACATTCCGGCACACCTGCCCGTGTGAGCGATCAATCAAGTCCTCTTCGCGATTATTTGGTTGACTCTGTCCCAATAGGAGCACTACTACAGAGATCGTGCACGTGCTAGAGATGGTAAATGCCTCGTCACCGGTTTACGAACCCAGACATACAGCCGTCTTGAGGTCGCCTATATATTTCCACGCGAACATGATGCCGAGGTGTTCATTTTCTTCGTCATGCGTTCCAACCGCTTACTGTTACCGTCATAGTGGGTGCGCAAAGGTTACCCAAGCAAAATCATGGATCCGGCGGACCTATATCAAATGGGTGGTCCAACGAAAATTGACTCTGTCCAGAATCTAATCACGTTGAGGTGTGATTTGCGCAAGGCATGGGATAACTATGAGTTTGGTGTTGATCCGAATGTGAGTCGTGCCACCATGCCTGTTCACAGACTCATCCATCTTTCCTTCGTGCAGGACAATTACCGCATCACGGCATTTACGAATGGCAATGAAGACATCAATGGTCTCTTTCTTCAATTGGATCATATCCAAGCTCCAAACCTCCGCCCTCTTGACGAGCTTCTCACTGATCACTTCAAACAGGGGATATATAAGCACATGCAGGGTGCTGCAGAACCAGAGTGGTCATTTAAAGACGTTGATGATACTTTTGGTGATGGCTCCTTCGACATGTCAAATCCCAAGATTTGGGGGACTAGGGAAGGAAAGGAGCGACTTGAGCTTGCGCTGGTGGATCGTCTGTTTGATCACTGCTGATGCAACAATCCCAAACAACTGGGTCTAACAAAACATTGTGTATGTAATTCTATCATGAGATTGTAATGGAGGACCTGTTGGCACTCACGCGAATGGCTGATGAATGAGATGTAATTATGGGTTCCAGCAAGCAGTGTCATTGCCTATTTTCCAGTACGAAAACATGGTATGGTATGGACTTTATGTGCGCACTACGTGGGTGGCTTAGTTAAACCGAAGTAGGCGATTGAAATATCCTTGGTTGACTAATAAATTACTAAATCTATTTGGTCGTGTATTTCAAAGGTTATCTCCACAGCTAAGATAGCATATCAAGCCCTTTGGGTGTTCCTGGACCCTCACTGTTTGTGCAGGAGACTGGATTGGCCCAATGTATTGACAACAGACCTTGTCAGAAGTACTCTATGGCAGCATTAAAATGATGATGGGATGTGAGCACAATGAAGCTCTCTAGCTCTCTCCATAAAGTCATTACAAAATTTTCACTCTCAGTAGGCATCCTAATTATGTGCATGTAAGTATGCAGTTGGAGCAACAGTAAAAGAACCAACTGGCCATGACATTGGTAAAACTCTTCAAGGTATAACCAAGTCATGGTCATTCATATAGCTAGTGACAATGGACCTCACTGTCAATGAAAATGTCTGTGCTATCACACATGTCCAAGACAACCATCACAACCAGAGAGAGATGAGGACATAAGAAAAAGAGATGCTGTCAGTCACACTGGAGACGAAGCTGTCTCTGTTGGTTACTCGTGCCTGGGGGGGAATTATTACATAAGTGATTATATAATTCCCCCCTACAAGACCTGAACCCTAAAGGGTCCAGGAATTTGAACTCGATGTTGGTCTTGACTGACTCTTGACTGGTGCTCAGAATGCTCGGGAATAACAAAGGTGTGTTTTACCGACAAAGATCAGGAGTGTATGTGCTTACTTCGAAAATGTTTTTTCAAACTTTTGGTGGGGCAGTTATCAGTGTTTGATTCAAGCCGTCTTGGGTTCAATCGCGCACATGTAGAGAGCTCTCACATCGTGAGCTTTTGTCGGCGCGCTATAACGATGAGAAGTTTCCCATCCCATAAATTACACTCTCAACCTTCCCTCAGTCACTCTCAATAGCACCTACAATCCGACTGTGCTATTTGATTACAGTGGTGAATTGTTTCAGCACGAGAAGTCCGTACTTCACCAAATCGATCTCCATGACAAGGAGAACAACTTGATTCATCATTCCACGTGGTACGACAAACTTCGCCTTGGAGCATTCATCTCTGTTCGTGCCGCTTCTCACTCATACTAAATGAGCCAATTTCGCAAAGCCTCTATCCACTTAGAGACAGTCTGACTCTTTTCAGGGTCTATCCGTGTGCTAGACAAGTCCCCTCTGTCTGTGGAACCGCACTACCAAGCCCTATGCTTGTAAACACTATGGTTGGCCCCTCCGGTTAAGGCTTCAACGACATGGTAGCGGCTTTCAACACCTCACTCGGGAAACGCTCCCATGAAGACTAGGCTCACTTCACATTTTAGTTCGAATACGTTTCTTACAGTCACTACATTGAACTTTTAGTCAGTACGTGGCAATCTATGTTTGTGAAGCGGGCTTTGCCGCATTTACTTGACGGTTGTCAACTCAGTGATCGCCAACAACATATAGTTACACATGAGATTCTCCTCCACCACTATCATTCTCACACAACTTACCTTTTCGACGAACAATGCTGCGCACAACACCTACCCCATCAGATTGCAACTCTGCAAGATTCGCGAGGTGCATCAGAGTCGTCTTGAGGTGTGCGACCAGTCTTGTCATCGTGCCTCTCAGGAATTGTCACAGGGTGTGAGAGCGATTAGCCCAAGGACCATAGGGCACGGTGAGATGATGATATGTAGGAAGCTCCAGCAGACGATCATGCGGATGGTGCGCACGGTTCCTATGTTCAACTGAAGGGTTAAATTGACTGTCCAGCTCACTGCTCGGCATCGCGGCTTCATTCCGGAGTCATACAGTGTATATACGGAACTCACTAGTAAAACAATTGGCATTTTGCAGAGGATCAATCCCACGACACACTTGACCTGCACTCTCATATCCTGAGCTCGCCGGTCCACTCGCCAAACGCGTGCGGGAGATACATTGGTGAGTACTTTTCTTTGCGTCTTCTCTCACTCGCCACTGCTCGGCAGTTACCCCGTGTCCATCCCCACCCAGTGTTAATGAACAGCATCCTTAGGTTCCACCCCGCCCTCCTTCAAGTGCAGAACTTGCGTCGTCCACCTTGAGGAGTCTATGTGACATCATACAGGCTCATGCCGCGGCATGGTGTGTTTGAAATGGAAACAGTAGGACAAAGTCGAGCAGAGCGGTATTTCAAGGGTTCATGTGGGCAGATTGACCTGATCCGGGGTTGGTGACGGCGGTCTAGGGGACAAGATCCAGTTCATCGCAGGTGGTTAGGCTAGGCCGAGGTGAGTACCCAATGAATGTACACAACCCCGTCTCCCATCTAGTCTTGTATGCGATACTGGGGCTTCTGGCAGCGTCATCCAGTTTTGGACCGTCAAAATAAGAAACAGGAATAGCAGACCGGTCATGTTACTATCTGATGCTAGACACATGAACAGTACTGGCCAGCTGGGTCTGGGACCGATCTTCTCGGTGGATGTATGACGCACCCTGGCGTGTATGTGTTCCGCTTCCCATCAACTTCAGCTCAGCTCATCTACCAAGCCGACAGGTCCCATAGTCAATACGCAGGAAGGGCGGCCGAATCATATACGCAGAGAGAGGCCAAGCTCGCGATAGCTGATGCCTACCGGGGCTGTTATTAAACATGCAGAGTAGTACTACAAGCCAACACGATGTCACACGAGTTTATGTTCGCAGTGAATAGGTAGAACTGGATGTTTGGAGACTTCGCTTTGAGTGGGCGGAGTGGGCTTGTGTTGTCGGAGTTCCATTTGGATCTCGGAGCTGCGTGGACATCGGTTTCCCCTTGTTCCTCCATCGCTGCCAACAAGCATTTACCTCTCATAGCTCTCGCTCACACCATGGAGAACGAAGATCTCAGGGCGAAATTTGGACGGTTCAGAGTTCTCATTATAGGCCGGGCGAATGCGGGCAAAACAACCATTCTCAAGAGAATCTGTGACTCTACGGAAGACCCAGAGATCTATGATGGCAAGGGGGAAAAGGTGTGATTCTATCTGGTTTCGATCTCACTAAGTACTGATGGTTTGCGATCAGGTCGATCGTGCACAGATCCAGGAATCTAGGGACGTGAGTGCAAGTCGTCGCCGTTAATCCCATTTCGGCTAATGTCTTAAGCGTGGACTACACAACATTGAAAATGAGATGGTGTTCCAAAGTAACCCAGCCTTTGTTTTTCACGACTCGCAGGGATTTGAGGCTGGCAGCATCAAGGAATTTGAGGAGATGAAGGCCTTTGTCACTGAACGTGCAAAAACTACATTCCTCAAGAAACGGATTCATGCTATATGGTAAAGTGACTTAATTGTGTTAATAACAAATGGTAGATGTCTTGTTGCTGAATAGGTATTGTATCCCAATGGACCAGTACCATCGTGCTGTATTGAGTGCAGAGGAAAAGTTTTTTGATGAGTGTGACACAGGAAATGGTAAAGTTGTATCACTATTTGTTCATGTCTCCAGATCTCAGTCACTGTTGAATTGCAGTGCCTGTTGTGGTTGTGTTCACAAAATGTGATGCACTTTGGGCCACAGGTTTTGGGAAACTCAAACCAGATGAGAGAAAATTATCTATGGATGAGCAATTCATGAGAGTCAAGTGGTATGCAAAAGAGATAGTGAGAGATAGCACTGTATGGGAAAAGTTAAGAACAAGACAGTATCCTCCAAGGGGTCATGTGGAATTAGAGAGTAAGTGATATTGTGTATTATGACTTAGCTCATTCACTTCTATGTAGATATGCATCAATCTGAAAATGGATGCCAAGATCTCTTAGAGAGGACTACAGAAGCATTGAATGAAGAAGGGATGCAAAGGCTACTAGTGACTACCCAGCACTCTAATATGCTGCTTTGCATCAAGTATTTTGTGGAAAAGTGAATGCAATCATACATATAACCTGATGAATTCTAATGATAAAAATTTGGTTCTTTCAGTGCACTACTGCCATTTGTTGGTAATAAACAGACATCAGCCCTTTCAACATTGAGCAGTAAGGAAAAACATGAGCTGTTTAATGCAGCAGCATCATGGTTTCCATACACTCAGGTTAGTAGTATCTCAAACACATGTCATAAAATAGTATGTTACATTCCACTTTTCAATCTAATGATAATTGTTATAGGTTGGTGAGGTGGTTCTTATTGGAAAAGCTGACTGATGTTGTTGTTGGTCTGTCTGTTCCACCCTGTTACACTCTGATTCATAGGAAGTAAGTGGTCTGAGTGTGATAGGGGAATTGAAAATAGTACTGATTTCTGCTTGTCTGTTCCACCTGGTTGCTCTCAAATACATAGGCAGTAAGTGGTCTGATTGAATTTGAGAAATTGAGAATCATACTGATCTCTGCCTGTCTTTTCACCCTGTTACTCATTGATAGGCAGTAAGTGATCTGATTGTGATTGGGGAATTGAGAATGGTGTTAATCTCTGTCTATTTGTTCTACTCTGTTACTCTCTTGTTCATAGACAGTAAGTGGTCTGATTGTGATTGAGAAATAGAGAATGGTGCTGATTTATGCCTATCTGTTCTATCCTGTTACTCTCTCATTCATAGTATGTAAGTGGTCTGAATGTGTTTGGGGAATTGAGAATGGTGCTGATCTCTGCCTGTCTGTTCCACCCTGTTGCTCCCCCATTCTTAGTATGTAAGTGGTCTGATTGTGATTGGGAAATTGAGAATGGTGTTGATCTATGCCTGTTTGTTCCACCCTGTTGCTCTCTCATTAATAGGAAGTAAGTGGTCTGATTGAGATTAGGAAATTGAGAATGGTGCTGATCTTTATCTGTCTATTCCATCCTATTGCTCTCTCATTCATAGCAAGTAAGAGGTCTGATTGTGATTGGAGAATTGAGAATGGTGCTAATCTATGTCTGTCTGTTCCATCATATTACTCTCTCATTCATAGTATGTAAGTGGTCTGATTGTGATTGGGGAACTGAGAACAGTGCTAATCTATACCTGTCTGTTGCTTTCTTATTCATAGCAAGTATGTGGTCTGATTGTGATTGGGGAATTGAGAATGGTGCTGATCTCTGCCTGTCTGTTTCACCCTGTTGTTCTCTGATTCATAGGCAGTAAGTGGTCTGATTGTGATATGGGAATTAAAAATAGTGCCAATCTCTGCCTATCTGTTCCCCTATTGCTCTCTTATTCATAGGCAGTAAGTGGTCTGATTGTGATTGGAGAATTCAGAATGGTGCTGATCTATCCCTGTCTGTTCCACCCTGTTGCTTTCTCATTCACAGGTAGTAAGTGGTCTGATTGTGATTAGGGAACTGAGAATGGTGCTGATCTATGCTTGTCTGTTCCACCCTGTTGATTTCTCATTCATAGGAAGTAAGTGGTCTGATTGTGATTGAGGAAATGAGAATGATACTGATCTCTGCCTGTATGTTCCACCCTATTACTCTATCATTCATAGGCAGTAAGTGATCTGATTGTGATTGGGGAATTAAGAATGGTGCTGATCTCTGTCTGTCTGTTCTACCCTGCTGCTCTCTCATTCATAGGCAGTAAGTGGTCTGATTGTGATTGGGGAATTGAGATTGGTGCTGAACTATGCCTGTCTGTTCCACCCTGTTACTCACTCATTGATAGGCAGTAAGTGGTCTGATTGTGATTGAGAATTGAGAATGGTGCTGATCTCTGCCTGTCTGTTCCATCCTGTTGCTCTCTCATTCATAGGCAGTAAGTGGCCTGATTGTGATTGGGGAATTGAGTATGGTGCTGATCTCTGCCTGTCTGTTCAATCCTGTTGCTCTCTCATTCATAGGAAGTAAGTGGTCTGATTGTGATAGGGGAGTTGAGAATGGTGCTGATATATCCTTTTCTATTCCACCCTGTTGCTCTCTCATTCATAGGCAGTAAGTGGTTTAATTATGATTTGAGAATTGAGAATGGTGCTGATATATGCCTGTCTGTTCCACCCTGTTGCTCTTTCATTCATAGGAAGTAAGTGGTCAGATTGTGATTGGAGCATTGAGAATAGTGCTGATCTATGCCTGTCTGTTACATCCTGTTGCTCTCTAATTCATAGGCAGTAAGTGGTCTGATTGTGAGTGGGGAATTGAGAATGGTGCTAATCTGTCTGTCTGTTGTTGGTCTCACATTTGTAGTATGTAAGTGGGCTGATTGTGTTTGGGAAATTGAGAATGGTGTTGATCTATGCCTGTTGTTCCACCCTGTTGCTCTCTCATTCACAGACAGTAAGTGGTCTGATTGTGATTGTGGAATTAGGAATGGTGCTGATCTTTGCCTGTCTATTCTACACTGTTGCTCTCTCCTTCATAGCAAGTAGGTGGTCAGATTGTGATTGGGGAATTAAGAATGGTGCTGATCCCTGCCTGTCTTTGTGACCCTGTTACTCTCATTGATAGGCAGTAAGTGATCTGATTGTGAATGGGGAATTGAGAATGGTGCTGATCTCTGCCTGTCTGCTCCACCCTGTTGCTCCCTCATTCATAGCAAGTGAGTGGTCTGATTGTGATTGGGGAATTGTGATTGGTGCTGATTTCTGCCTGTCTGTTCTACCCATTTATTTTCTTATTAATAGTATGTAAGTGATCTGATTGGGATTAAGGAATTGAGGATTGTGCTGATCTCTGCTTGTCTGTTCCATCCTGTTGCTCCCTCATCCATAGCAAGTAAGTGGTCTGATTGAGATTGGGGAATTAGAATTGATGCTGATCTCTGCTTGTTGGTTCCATCCTGTTGCTCTCTCATTTGTAGCAAGTAAGTGGTCTGTGTGATTAGGGAATTGAGAATAGTGCTGATCTTTGCCTGTCTATTTCATTTGCTGCTCTCTCATTTATAGGCAGTAAGTGGTCTGATTGGAATTGGGGAATTGAGAATGGTGCTGATCTCTGCCTGTCTATTCCACCCTGTTGCTCTCATTCATAGGCAGTAAGTGGTCTGATGGTGATTGGGGAATTGAGAATGGTGCTAATCTCTGTCTGTCTGTTCTGCCCTGTTGCTCTCTCATTTATAGGCAGTAAGTGGTCTGATTGTGATTGAGGAACTGAGGATAGTGCTGACTGTGTCTCTCTGTTCTGTACTATTACTCTCTCATTCATAGCAAGTAAGTGGTCTGATTGTGGTTGGGGAATGGAGAATGGTGTTGATCTATGCCTGTCTGTTCTATCCTGTTGCTCTTTTGTTCTTAGGTAGTAAGTGGTTTGATTGTGATTCAGGAATTGAGAATGGTGCTGACCTCTGCCTGTCTGTTCCACCCTGTTGTTCTCTCATTTATAGGCAGTAAGTGGTTTGATTGTGATTGGGGAATTGAGTATGGTGCTGATCTCTGCCTGTCTGTTCCACCCTGTTACTCTCTCATTTATAGTATGTGAGTGGTCTGATTGTGATTGGGGAATTGAGCATGGTGCTGATCTCTGCCTGTCTGTTCCACCCTGTTGCTCTTTCATTCATAGTATGTGAGTGGTCTAATTGTGATTGGGGAATTGAGATTGGTGCTGATCTATGCCTGTCTGTTCCACCCTGTTGCTCTCTCATTCATAGGTAGTAAGTGATCTGATTGTGATTAGGGAATTAAGAATGGTGCTGACCTCTATCTGTCTGTTCTGACTGTTGCTCTCTGATTGATAGGCAGTAAGTGGTCTGATTGTGATTGGGGAATTGAGATTGGTGCTAATATATGTCTGGTTATTGCACCCTGTTGTGTTGCCATTCATAGAGAGTAAGTGGTCTGATTGTGATTGAGGAATTGAGAATGGTGCTGATCTTTGTCTGTCTGTTCCACTCTCTTGCTCTCATTCATAGGGAGTAAGTGGTCTGATTGTGATTGGGAAATTGAGAATGGTGCTGATCTATGCTTGCCTGTTCCATTCTGTTGCTCTCTCATTCATAGGGAGTAAGTGGTCTGATTGTGGGTGGGAATTGAGAATGGTGCTGATCTCTGCCTGTCTGTTTCTCCCTGTTGCTCTCTCATTCATAGACTGTGGGTGATCTGATTGTGATTGAGGAATTGAGAATGGTGCTGATCTCTGCCTGTCTGTTCAACCCTGTTGCTCTCTCATTTGTAGGCAGTAAGTGAATTGATTGTAAGTGGGGAATTGAGAATGGCACTGATCTCTGCCTGTCTGTTTCACCCTGTCACTCTCTCATTGATAGGCAGTAAGTCATTTGATTGTGATTGGGGAATTGAGAATGGTGCTGATATATATCTGTCTGTTCTATCCTTTTGCTCTCTCATTCATAGTCAGTAAGTGGTCTGATTGTGAGTGGAGAATTGAGAATGGTGCTAATCTCTGTCTGTCTGTTCCACCCTGTTGCTCTCTCATTTATAGGTAGTAAGTGGTTTGATTGTGATTGGGGAACTGAGAATGGTGCTGATCTATACTTGTCTGTTCTACCCTGTTGGTCTCTCATTCTTAGCGAGTAAGTGATGTGATTGTGATTGGTAATAGAGAATCATGCTCATTTTGGCCCATCTGTTCTATCCTGTTGTTCTCTCATTCATAGGCAGTTAGTGGTCTAATTGTGATTGAGAAATTGAGAATGATGCTGATGTATCCCTGTCTGTTCTACTCTATTGCTCTCTCATTCATAGCAAGTAAGTGGCCTGATTGTGACTTGGGAATTGAGAATAGTGCTGATCTATGCCTGTCTGTTTCACCCTTTTGCTCTTTTATTCATAGACAGCAAGTGGCCTGATTGTGATTGAAGAATTGAGAATGGTGCTGATTGCTGCCTGTTTGCTTCACCTTGTTGCTCTCTTATTCATAGGAAGTAAGTCGTCTGATTGTGATTGGGGAATTGAGAATGGTGCTGATCTATGCCTCTCTAATTCATAGTATGTAAGTGGTCTGATTGTGAGAATGTTACTGACCTTTCTCCATCTGTTTCACCCTGTTGCTCTCTTATTCATAGGTAGTATGTAGTCTGATTATGATTGGGGAATTGAGAATAATACTGATCCCTACATGTCTGTTTCATCCTATGGCCTTCACATTCATAGGCAGTAAGTGGTCTGATTATGATTGGGGAATTGAGAATGGTGCTAATCTCTGCCTGTCTATTCCATCCTGTTGCTTTCTCATTCATAGGCAGTAAGTGGGCTGATTGTGATGGGGAAATTAAGAATGGTGCTGATTTATGCCTGTTTGTTCTATCCTATTGCTCTCTCATTTATAGGGAGTAAGTGGTCTGATTGTGATTGGGGAGTTGAGAATAGTGCTGATCTCTGCCTGTCTGTTCCATCTTATTCCTCTTGTTCATAGCAAGTAAGTGGTCTAATTGTCATTGGGGAGTAAAGAATAATGCTGATCTCTGCATGTCTGTTCCATCCTGTTACTCTTTCATTTATAGCGAGTAAGTGATCTGATTGTCATTGGAGATTTGAGAAATGTGCTGATCTATGCCTCTGTGTTCTCTCTTGTTACTCTCTCATTTGTAGCGAGTATGTGATCTGATTGTGATTGAGGAATTGAGAGTAGTGCTGATTTCTGTGTTTCTGGTCCACCATGTTACTCTCTCATTCATAGCAAGTAAGTCATCTGATTGTGATTGAGGAATTGAGAATGGTGCTGATTTGTGCTTGTCTGTTCCCACCTGTTGCTCTCTCATTTATAGCAAGTAAGTGGTCTGACTGTGACTGGGGAATTGAGAATGGTGCTGATCTATTCTTGTCTGTTCCACCCTATTGCTCTCTCATTTATAGGCTGTAAGTGGTCTGATTGTGATTGGTGAATTGAGAATGGTGCTGATCTCTGTCTGTCTGTTCTACCCTGTTGCTCTTTCATTCATAGTATGTAAGTGGTCTGATTATGATTGGGGAATTGAGAATTGTACTGATCTCTGTCTGTCTGTTCCACCCTGTTGCTCTCATTCATAGACAGTATGTGGTTTTATTGTGATTGGGGATATGAGAATGGTGCTTATCTATGCCTGTCTGCTCCACTCTGTTGGTCTCTCATGTATAGCGAGTAAGTGGTTTAATTGTGATTGGGGAATTGAGAATGGTGCTAATCTATGCCTGTCTGTTCCATCCTGTTGGTCTTTCATTGATAGGCAGTAAGTGGTCTGATTGTGATTGTGAAATTAAGAATAGTGCTGATTCCTGTCTGTCTATCTCACCTTGTTCCTGTCTTATTTGTAGCAAGTAAGTGATCTGATTGTGATTAGGGAATTGAGGATGGTGCTTATCTATGCCTATCTGTTCCATCCTGTTTCTCCCTCATTCATAGCAAGTAAGTGGTCTGACTGTGATTGGGCAATTGAGAATGGTGCTGATCTCTGCCTTTCTGTTTTACCCTGTTGCTCTCTCATTCATAGTATGCAAGTGGTCTGATTGTGACTAGAGAATTAAGAATGGTGCTGATCTCTGCCTGTCTGTTCCACCCTGTTGCTTTCTCATTCATAGCATGTAAGTGGTCTGATTGTGATTGGGGAATTCAAAATGGTGCTGATCTCTCCTCATCTGTTCCACACTGTTACTTTCTCATTCATAGGAAGTAAGTGGTCTGATTGTAATTGGGGAATTGAGAATGGTGCTAATCTATGCCCATCTGTTGTACCATGTTGCTCTCTCATTCATAGGAAGTCAGTGGTCTGATTGTGATTGGGGAATTGAGAATAGTGCTGATCTATGCCTGTTTGTTCCATCATATTGCTTTCTCATTCACAGGCAGTAAGTGGTCTGATTGTGATTGGGGAATTGAGAATGGTGCTAATCTATGCCTCTCTGGTCTACCCTATTACTCTCTCATTCATAGTATGCAAGTCATTTGATTGTGATTGGGGAATTAAGAATGGTGCTGATCTCTGTGTTTGTTCCACCCTGTTGGTCTCTCATTGATAGGCAGTAAGTGGCTTCATTGTGAATGAGGAATTGAGAATGATGCTGATCTCTGCCTGTCTGTTCCACCCTGTTGCCCTCCCAATCATAGCGAGTAAGTGGTCTGATTGTGATTTGTGAATTGAGAATGGTGCTGATCTCTGTCTGTCCATTTCACCATGTTGCTCACTCATGTATAGGCAGTAAGTGGTTTGATTCTGATTGGAGAATTGAGATTGATGCTGATCTTTGCCTGTCTGTTCTACCCTGTTGCTTTCTCATTTATAGGCAGTAAGTGGTCTGATTGTGATTGGAGAATTAAGAATGGTGCTGATCTCTGTCTTTCTATTTTACCCTATTGCTCTCTCATTCATAGGTAGTATGTGGTCTGATTGTAATTGGGGAATTGAGAATGGCACTAATCTATGTCTGTCTGTTCCATCCTGTTACTCTCTCATTCTTAGGCAGTAAGTGGTCTGGTTGTGATTGAGGAATTGAAAATGATCCTGATTTCTGTCTGTCTATTCCATTCTATTGTCCTATTGTTTTCTTCCTCATAGGAAGTATGTGGGGAATTAAGGATGATGTCAATGCTCACATTTTATTACTATCTCATTTTATATTCAGCTTGTATGTATTTCTCTAATTATATACTTTTCTAGGATATGATTTATATTATCCATTACAGATGGTATGTACTCTTTGATTCCAGCTCACCAAACAATCTCACTCATAGTGTAATACATAGAATGTGTGTTTTATTTTTTCACTCTCTTCATTTCATTCAACTTGATAACTCATAGCAAGTATGTGATTTATTTATTTTTTCCATATTTTCATGCTAACATAACATTATCTAAATCTCACTATATATAGCTGGTGTGTCTCTATTATCACATATAAGTTCAGTTACTAATATTGTAAGCTAGGATGTAAGTGCTCATATATTATTGATGAATCTTCTTCAATAGTTATTTGCTGCATTTTGAAAGGAGGTATGAATTAGTTTTTATCTTTAAATGTCTTCTTATATTTTATACACATTTCATAATATATTATAGACTGTATGTTGTTTGCTTGTTTTATATTTGAATGAATTGAACTATATTTCACAGGTGTCATTTTCCACATCAGAGGTAATTCATTTGTTATACAGTATCTTTTAATTATCTAACTCCACACAATTATCAGTCTTTGACAGATATAAGCAAACCATCTAGTTCAAGGCTAGGTGTATGTTTTTTTAATACCAATATATTAACTGCTTCACATTGCATAGAGCTCACTCCCATTTGGTGCATGGAAGAAGGCTTTAAGGAGTGGCATTGGTCAGATTCTAATATCATTATTTCATATAATAATCAATGTTTGTAGGTTTTGCTTTGATTTTGGAACATTCCTTCTTTCTACATCAACAAGGGGTTCAGGATCCAATCAAAACTGCAGCTAAGCAGTATATTTCATCTGGAACATCTGCTAGAGTTGCTCAAGTACTTAAAAAGTTCTACCCTCAATACACACCACAACTGGAGAAAAAGGAAAAGTCTCAGATCATTATGAATCTGATCTCTGACCATCTTATCTGTCAGTAATAAGAGCCTTGCTTATAGTTACTTGTTGAAACTCTTGTAGTGAAGAATATCAGCAAGTGAAGTCAATTGCACAATCTTCAGTCATTGAAGAGCCAGAATATCTTGTAGAAATAGGGTTGTTGTGTATATGTACTATGGTGAAGGATACATATCAAGTTGAACCAAATATGGAAATCTGTATCATCTTTTCAATCAGTTACTTGTGCTTTTGAACCTTGTATGTCTTTGCATTTTGATACATTCATTGTTAGATCCAAGTCTACAATAGCAGGATTCAGCTATCCAACATGTCAATTGAATACACATATTGGCCTACATTTGGAGCTAACTCTGTATCTACAATAGAGATGATGGAGGATAAGCAGATAACTAGTGATAACTGAATGTCTAGTGGAAATGCAACAACAAGACAGTATGTTCAGTTTGGAAGCTGAATAGGAAGAGAATAGAGAAAGTGATAATAAAAAAAACAATTCATACTGCATGGACAGCCATCTCATAACTCTCTGTTTAGATGTTGCTTGATGAACAACTTAGCACTAGCTCAAGTGTGCAGCTAAAAAATTGAGATGACAGATTGTGTAATTGAGATTGTCTGTACATATGTACAGGAACTCAAATCCACTGAGACTGAGTAAAGTATAGAGGTTTTTCATTTACAAGGGCAAGTCATTTAAGTAGTAGAGGCTGTTGGCTCCCTCATCTGCAACTGCTTCTGTATTGATTCAATAGCAATTCCTTTACTTTAACATGATCCAACTGATTGTCTTCTATGACCACAATGATACTCAGACACAAGTTAACTGTAGTAAGGCAAAAAAGTCTGAATGTGTTTCCAAAGTCTTCTAAGTATAGCATGAATAAGGCATCTACAATAGTAAATGTAAAATAAATCACAAAAATATGGGACATTCAATACAACATCACACCCCTCTACCACTCTTTCCAATAGGGATCCACTTTCACTCCTTGATAACACACACTCATCATCACCCACAGATCTAGGATATTAAATCATTGGACTCATTGCTCAAACAAGCTTACAGCCAAAGCTCACCTTGACAAACTTGTCAAAATTGACATACAACTGGTCACTTAACCCCTTGTGTGAACATATACCAATAATCAGTGTCTCAGAGGCCATCATACCAAGAGCCAGGCCACTCTATTTATCAGTTGTGTGAGTAAGTAAGTGTTGTTCACTGAAGTCAAAGTACCTCTCTGCACCAGAACAGTGTGTTTGTCAAACAGCTCTTTCAACATGTCCACTTCACCAGTCTTGGATTTATTCTAGCATGATAATCTGAACAATGACACGCTAATCAGATGCATATCTAGCACATATGCATAGCCATACACCTACCAGTCAAGGCACTCAAGCACAGCTGTCCTTGGACCATGTGAATCACATCCAGGAGTAGGCCTGAGCAGCACCATTTGAGCTCAAACTCTCAAAAAACTTGACTCCATGTGTATATACCTCCTGTTATGCTTGGTTCAAGTAAGACAAAGTGTAGCCTCAGAAAGAAACCAAGTATTCATGGAGTACTTGGGTCTATACATATGCTACTAGCAGTTGTATGGACTTGTCAACAATATGGTTGACTTGGGTCTTTAAACTGGTCAAGATGGACCAGGGTCAAGGGTTTGAGACAAGGACAAGCTACCCATTCAGAGCATGGATAGAGGCTCCTAAAAAGTCAAGAGACAATGAGAGGAAAGAGGTATATTGCTAGTTTAGAGATACAGGCAGTAACCCTGAGGAGAACTAGCTTGGAGAAAAGAAGAAGAGAAAGAAAGGGGAGGTCTATATACCTAAGGTATAGAAACTGGTGGAAAGTGAAAGAACTATTGGTACACAGGATCTGTCAGTAAGATGACTAAATAGAATGCAATGGAATTGCATAGAATGTCCTAGACTGGGATGGAAGGGACTATGATTAGGAGATGATGATGAGTAATTGTAGGAAAGAGAAAAGCATCCAGAATACACATGACTAAGCAAAGGAAAAGAAATCATAACATTACCCCTGTACTAGGGTCAAGACAGCAACAAAGACCTCAGAGATCTGAGAAGGCCTCTCTGAGAGACCTAGTAACATTGGCATCCACTGTGTTGCAGTCACATTAGATGGCCATTTGTGACCATGAACAGCTTTGAGAAGTGGGGGCTTTGAAGCAGGAGAAAGTATCTCTGGGAGAACAGCTGGGGGAAGTGGATTGTTTACATCAGTGTGATGATTATGGTCTGGTCAAATGTCAGAATGAGATAGGATGAGATTGACATTGTGCACCAAGTGTATATTCCCATAAAGACTGAGGTCATGCAAGACTGTTACCACTGTATGGATAAGTCTTCTTGAAGAGCTGTGAACAAAGATTGAATATAGCCATACTCAGGCTCTTCTGAAAAGAAGAGCATTCATGCATAGGTAAACAAGGTGGCAAGCTCTTGAGACAGTCCACAGTAGCTCAACAAGAGATCCTTGCTTGAGTTTGAGTATTGATGAAGACTTCATTTATTTAGAGTTATTACTAAACTATGGCAGCAAACCACATGACAGATAAATAAGCAGATAAGCAAGGGACTCTATGTCATCATGATGTCCCAGACACACTCTCAAATGGCTATTGATTGAAGCAAAAGCAGGAGTCACAGTAAGGTGATTGGCATGGACAAAAAGAAAGTGAACCTCAGTAGTTGAATCATAATATTGTTATACAACTCCAAAATTGAAGATGAATATCTTGTGGATGTTGTCATCAAGGCCTATAAGAATGTTCTGTGGCTTGAAATCAGCATAAATGTAGCTATAGACATATATATATTGTAGATGAGAGACCTATAGATGTAGTTATAATGGGGTTACAGAAGTTGACCTACAAGTTGTTCTACAAGATGAGCAAGTATGGTCATGGAACTTCTTGTGTTTCTTGATGAGATTGTGCAACAAAGGTCTAAGGAGGTCAAGAACTAGTCTATCATAACTAGTGTTGTGCTTGGTCCTAGATAGGGTAAAGCATAGCCTCAAATGACTAGAGCTAGAGCTAGGGACCAAGTATTTGGTTGGTACTTGGATCTATACACACATATATGAGGTTGTACAGACTCATCAACAATACAGTTGACTTGGGTCTTTAAACTGGTCAAGACAAACCAGGGTCAAGGGTTTGAGATCAAGAACAAGCTACCTGTTAAGAGCATGGATAGAGGCTCACAAGGACTCAAGGAGTGGTGGGAGGAAAGAGGTATATTGCTAGCTACAGAGGTACAAGTGATAACTCTGAGGAGAACTAGTTTGGGAAAAAAAAGAAGGAAAGTGAGGGTTTATATACTCAAGCTATGGAAACCTATGGAAGATGAAAGAACTGTTGGTACACAAGATCAGTCAGTGAACTGACTAAAGAGAATGTGATAGAATTACATGGAATGTCCAAGACTATAAAGGAAAGAACTATGACAAGTATATGAGGATGAGTCATTAGACTAATGACAAATATGAGATGAGCAAGTTGTAGTGAAAAGAAATAATGTCCAAAACTTATATAGCTGAGTAGGTAGAAAGGAGAAAGAAATTATAATAACCAGCTTCCTGGTCAAACCAGTAACTGTGAGGGATTCCTTCAAGTTATTCAAGTTTCTTGAGGATGTTGCTTTTTGCTCAACAGATGATACACTATCAGATGAGAGTTCCAGTTTTACTACATAAGACTTGTGGGAGAAGATATTCACTACTCTAAGATATTTGCTAGAACACACATCAGATGCCTCTGCCAGCCATTTTGTCACCTTTTAAAGAATACTAAAACATACTATTAGTGCTGTCACAGCTCAGCTAGTTGTAGCTGACTACAGCTCTTCCTGACTATGGCTTGATATGACTCATTTAGTTATATAGCTACTGTCATGTGGCTCAGCTTGGCTCAGCTAGCCAGTCTAGTTGTAGAGTTTTGAAGTCCAGTTGTAGGACTGATCAAAGACTGGGAACTGGACCACAATTGTAAGTTGCTTGATTTCTGAGACAAAAGACTGCAGTTGCCAACCGGTTGAAACTGGTGTACAGCCACACTACCTAATCAGGCAATGTTCCCCTAATTTTCTGTGATTTTTTGACTACTTTTTTTTATTTTTTGAGGGCTTTTGAATGGTTTTTGAGTGATTTCTATATGTTATCATTGTAAATTAATATATTTAATGACAGAATATGATGTATAGACACTAAATGAACACTATTTACACTTGTGTGAGACAGGTTTCACACATAAAACCAGTTGTGACCAGTCTTTTGACAGTCTGCAACCAGTTGCCTGAAAGACCAGTTGCAACTGGTTTTTTTGGTTTTCAGTGGTCTAGTTGTCTTATCTAGACCTCTAGGACTGGTCCTGGTCTGGTTGCTTTATTTGGAAGGTAAAAAACTGGACTGGACTGGACTTTAAATCACTACCTAATTGACCACAAGTCACAAGTACAACAAATAAATAACAAATCAACTACAATACAATGGATTGTCGACAGCCAGTGTTTATGAGCTGATCTACTACTGTGACATGAAGTAAATAAAACATCTTGTATTGTAATTATACACACCCTAGTCCTAAATACTTAAATCAGACAGATAATTAGTAAAATGAATGAATCACTTACCTTTCCCTCTTTGCTTTAATATCATGTGCTGATTCCAGGGGAACAACTGGTATAGTGATAATACACAAAGTTGTACTATGGGATGTCTTGTGAGGAGGTGGTTTGTTGTTGGTCCCAATGCTGTCTAGATTAGGCAAGACACACACCATGAGGGATAGATTTGGTGTGCATTTGGCAAGTAATGAGCAGAGGTAGTCATAGTTGGGTTTCACCATATATTTGAGAGAGCATGAATGGCACAAGAAGATGGTGAATTTACTAGAATGGGTATTGTACAGTTCTTTGACTGTAGTGTTTTTTTTAAGCTTAAGGGTTATATAATTTGGGAGAGTGGGTTGTAGGATACTAAACCATGGGAGTAACCTGTACAGCAGGTATATAATGGTGTATGTGATTGATTTGAGGTCATTATGACAGCTTGACTGGATGTTGAGGTGATTGTTGATGGAAGCAAATGAAGGAGTACCAATGAATCAGTACCCCTGTTGGTATGGAATGTGGGCCCATGTGGCAGGGTTGCAATATAACAGTGCAATGCTGAAGTTGATGAGAAAGACTACAGATGGATTGTCTTGAATCAATACATCTTGTGGCTTGATGTTGCTATGGATATAATTGTACAGGTGTAGATGTTTGAGTCTATGTACCTGGTTAGTGAGCATTTAGCATGTTTAGTACCCTAATTGAATAGAGAGCTGATACTTATAAGATTGGAACCCACAGCAACCACAAAGTATAGCTCCAGGCAACCTCCTTTCAATGCAAGGATATTATCCATAGATATCACTACATCATCCAGTACAAGAGCATGGCATAATGATTCATGACCAAAAAATGTCAGAGAAACCTGGTGGCACCTTGAAGGACTTTCAAAACCTAGAACTCATACTCAAGCATGGAAGAATTCTGAGTGCAGGGCTCAAGCTTTGCTACAACATCATAACCACTGATGAGATCTTAAGCACTATATACAATTGCACCAAGAATCTTTTCAGGCTGTATCATCTATCTATACAATCAATATTTGATACAAACAGTGTATGTGAGGATGTTGAACACATCATTCAATGAGATGAAAATGGGTAAATGCTCAAACTTGCCTGTATGTAAGCTTTGACTTCTACTTCATATGCTGCATCAATGTCATAGCCACATTCACAATCTATACACAGCTCTTCTACAATCTCCTCTGCCTTTTTCCCAACCTGGTTTTCAAGCCCAAGTTTCACTCTACCCTTCAGTGAGATCTCAAAATGTGTCATGATCTAGACATACTTGGATTTTGTTTTATAATTTGCAGCAGGGTATTGTTCAGGCCTTGTACTGATGAGTTTATATAAGATGATATGAGACTCACCATCCTTAGTGTTTCCTATTGAATCCTATGAGTACTTGTTGAGGCTGTCATTGCACAGCTACTACTATTGACTCACAGCACCCAGTCCCTGAGCCACTGGTTCCTTTAGCAATGAAAACCAACAGAAACTGCTGT
>JBBPMY010000202.1:0-25068 GCA_038090615.1 Phylloporus gajari | reverse complement strand
AGCATACCGACGGTAATTTACTCTCTACTTGAAAGTTTCTAAACTTCATCGATTTCCAGTTATGTGGAAGCACGTGATAACGAATTCTTGAAGGCTGTGGTTGGGTACGACATCGAGGCCAAGGTGGTTATCGAAGATCTGGTGCAACTCCTTCACAAGGCAAGGGACCCATACCGAATTCCACCTCTGAGATTGCCTCGGATCAAACACATCTATTTCACGGATCCCTCCGATATCCCATCCCTGTTGGCATCCCAGCTGATGGTGACCCGTTCCGAGCCACTTACCAATCCACCAACTTTCGTCCTCCCGAACATCCCTCAGACCGAAAAGGCTGGGGATGAGGACAAAGCTCTCCTGGAGGAGCCTAATGTCGAGCCGGTAGACGAGGTCCATGAAGAGCCAGAGCCACAAGAACTCGCACCAGGAACAACTGAGCCTGCGTTGATACATGGGCACGAACCGACTGCGCAAGAGATCTCGGCTGCGAAGGTGATCCAAACTGCATACCGGAAGTACCACCAACGTTGCAAGAAGCAGACTCACGCCTTTGGGAGAGGGCTCAAGGCACAGAAGAATACCGTCTTCGTCAAATGTTTGAAGAACGTGTATGCTTCGAATTGGGGAAGGACGCCATACCGCACTTTGTACCTGTGGGCATTACCACGACTCGTCGTATGCCTTGACAGGGCAATCTCCATTGCCCACGAATCCAAGACCAAGACAAAGGGCCAACTTTTGAAGGAGGACCATGATCGTCTCGAAGATCTTGCAAAGAAAACCAGTCAGATCAGGTGCGTCGTAGCATCGCGAAAGAATGTTCTTTTCAACGACTTTTTTCTTTCCTTTAGCGCTTTGCTCAAGGATGGTCACGATCTACGCAAGAGAATCGAGCCAAATGCGACCATGCACCAAGCGACGAACCGTGATAAGGCCGAGTTGAAGCAGGCTGTCTTGGCCATCAAAGATATCATCCATCGCCTTCCTTCCCAGGCCCATGACATTCAAGACGACTTCGATTTCGCCTACAAACTTGTGATGTTTGAAAAGCAGCAGGCTCGCAAACCGGAGAAGCCAGACTTGAACACGGAGGATTTGATTGGATTCGATTTCTGACGGAACCTTTCAATATTGTACTATTAACCATGCATGCTTATGTTGTACGAGTTGGTGTAAGATAACCCTCAATGAATCCGATTATAGTACAGATTGGCCCAACTTGGAGTTAAAATGCATCCACAGCCCCAGCACAACCCAGCACCCCAGCTCTTGCGAAGCGAGTCGAACCACCTTTATGTTCCGATACAAACATATTTCTCGAGAGGTTATCAACCACTCGGAGATTGTAGGGCGTTTCGAAAGGCCTAGCGATGGACCATCTTTTAGGCTTTCTCGCTGCATTTCATGTGACATGGCGCAATGAGGACACATGAGGTTGAACGCCTTGGGATTGCCTCGAGTCACAATCCACAGATGTGAAGCATTGGCACCTCTTGACACACCTGCGGTAGTGGATTCGAATCTGGCTCGTGCCATCTTGTTCAAGGTCTGCGACTGCTATGAGTGTCCTGTAGGCTGCAAAGAACGAGACGACAAACACGATACGCATCACTCGCTTCGGCATTACTGCGTCTCAGCGGTACACGCTGGACAAAGTATCAAGTGCTAGTGTTCCTGGATCTCTGAGTAGATCAATTCTCTCAAACGGGACTTACTCACAATCTCGGGCACAAAGCGTGTATACTCAGAATGGAGGCATTGCTCTTCCAGAACAAACTCTTTCCAGGTCTATAGAAGCAGCCGCGAATGCTCTTGAGGAAGCCGGCGCTCCTCGGTAGAGACACGGTGTGCTGTGAACCAGCTTGGGCTTGTCAATGCGACCCCTTCCTCACTCCAGGGAGGCGCTGGAGGGTCTGAGTCTAGAGAGGCTGGGTTGGGTGCCGGGTGGGGATACATATCCTAGGGAGAGTGAGCTGCAATTACTATACGAAGGTATGGATATGAATATTCGAATGCGATCAATGGTAGTGAGACATGGAAAACATACCTGGCTGGCGTGTTATGTTGCAGTCATCAAAGACAATGTCGGCGTGCTGCCAGACGCCAAGAGAAGAGGAATACTCGGCGAAGCCAAGTGTGCTGGAGTCTACTAATTGGAACTCGACGAAGAGTGCTTGTAGCATTGAAAATACCAAGATATTCTTAGAAAGGCAGTTGCGTCGGAGCCTGGTCGCAGGGACTCGTGGTTTAGTGTTTGAAACACGAGCGCTTCTCTGGTATCCACTGATGTCAACTCAACCCGTTGCATGCCCAAGCAGCAGGGCCGAGTTATCTTTGGCTGCGATAGACCAGCAGACGTGATTGAAGAGCCCGGGACAGTAGAAAACGAAGATGAGCTCTGCAGACATCCCTCTTCCTTGGACCTTCGTGTTTCACCCTCTATCCTGATATGATAGTAACCCGCTCGCTGAACTCCATATCTCCGTGCCAAGGAACCTCTCCACCTCGTGCTTACTGCATTACTCCGCACATCGCTGGCATACGACCTCGCTTTCTTCCTCAACGCCCTCGCCAACACCTTTTGGTATCTCTAGGTCGGGTTCAAGCTCATACCGTACGCCGTCCACGCACACATCACGCTGCTCGTGTAGACCCTCGCAGGATCCACTCTCATCGACTCATCGGGGCTGCCAACGCTCATTGAGCACCTTGTCCGGAGGGTGTGTGTATTGGATAGGGCCTCGCCAAGAATAGACCCGACGGACAAGACTGACACCGAGAGGTGCGGTGGTGGTGGTATACTCTCTATCTACAGACACGCGGACGCCTATCTGGGGCCTCCGGTCACTGTGCCAGGACCTCCGGCACCTCTCTGAGGGAGGCTGCCCCCACTGTCACGGCGTGTTTTCAGAGGTACTAGTGGAGCTAGAAGACTGTGCGGTGCGTGGGGTCGTGGCAATTAGTGTGGGCACCTGGACATATCGTACGATAGAGAGGTGGTGGGTCCACCACATGGTTCACATTCTTACTATGAGTGTAGTACTACGCGATATACATGGGCTGGAAATCATTAACAATGTCTCATCAATAGTAGGGACGAGGCTGTTGGTTGTTGGGGAAACGGATAGCAACAATGTAAGTAAAGGAAACGTCAATTGTGTTGCAGGGGGCTCCAACATAGGAGTCCCTGTGACACGTAATTGAGATATAGAAGGGAGTTGCCGTGGACGCCACTTTGCTTCTCTACCACGTTGCAAGCCTTCCACATAGGTATGCGCACGCATTAGTCCTACATTGAAACGGTGCTACTCGTAATAGTCCGACACTGCAGGAGACATTGCCTCTGCTCACGGTAGACCTATCGCTCTTTGAACACAGCATCATTTTCATTAGAAACTTCGCTATTGTCAAGATGATATTCAATGTACTAGCTGTAGCGTGTATTGCGCCTCGTGCCATTCACGGGCCTTTTTGGGGCTCATAAAAGACACGGTGGTGCACCCCTCTGAGCCCACTCGTCTTCCCCCTTCTCATTACATGCGCTGATGCATGGTCACCTCAGAATGAATTTCCTCGATCCGCAGACCTTCGCTGCGAGCACTGTCGCTGACAGCGAGGGCCTTGCTGCAGCTCTAAGGAGCCTCGACTCCTTAGTAGGCTCAGACAAATGTCTAGACATGATAATCCAGGATTTGTGTTCTATTCCCAACTTGTTTGAGTTCATAATATCTGGTGCGATTTGTGTTTGTGCATTGATTTGCTCGTTGCTGATTTTTCCTAGCTTGGCCGAGTGGCCGAAAGCTAGCGTCCAGGGTGATCGACGCCTATCCGACAGATCCCGCGCTTATCGGGGCATCGTATACGAGCACTGTACTTCAAAGACTTTCATCAGTCATCTTTGCTTTACCTCCTGACCTTTTCCCCATTCTTACCGTTCTTCAAATCGGGGAGTATAAAACTTATGTAGAGAATGCGTTGTCTGCCCTTACTTTATTATACTCTACCGAGTTTTTGACCGGTGTTCCTACTAACACGACTCCTGCAACACACCCAGAACGTGGCAACGGGTCCCGCAGTTCTACACACCAAAAGAAAACGAAGTTGAAGAGCAAGGACAAGGACAGTGTTCCTAACATCGATACGACGGCTTTCAAAAAGTTGGGGACCAAGGTTCCGTCCAATTATGCAGAGGCGTCTGAAATGGCCTGTGAGATCTCTAATGGTCTCAAGATGATCTTGAAAGTGCGTCGATAACCAGAGTCTAAATTGTTTGTGCCCTGATGTATTCATAGTTCTGTTTCGAAGTATTGTTCGAGCCGTCTATTGCACCCCAGTTGAAAGACGCCTATATTTTGGCTGTAAGCGACGTGAATGTGGATCCCACAGTGCCACCAAGGGCGGAGGACATTGAAGTTGTGGAATCGAAGCCGTCTACGTATCCAGAGGTTCAGGCCTTGAAGGTTGCCTTGAACTTCAAAAACGCTGACGGCTTCGGTGAATGGCGCATAATCATTGGCACCAATGCGACGAAGAAGCTACAAGAGTTAGCTAGATGTGATAGGAAAAAATGTGCGACCATCGTCAAGAAAATCAGGTATATTTCATGGTCATTGTAGATGGCGCAAACTAACCGGTGTGGCAGACAACTTTCGAAGGGGCACTTCTCAGATGAAAATCAGAAAAGGCTGAATGACCCACCTGGAGTGCCTATTTTCGAAGCCAAGATACAGGAAGATCTTCGCCTTGTTGTGGGTTTTGTTCTTCGTGCAGATGATCGGTTGTTTACTTCTAGACAGTACCAAGTCGATGTTATCCCGGACTACGATGAAAACGTGAGTCCAACTCACATGTGTCGTAAATTTGAACTGAGCAAAGCCTTTGCAGGTTGAACGACAAGGTGATGAGTTTCATATGCCTCACGATTACTCATGTATTGACATTTTTCAGTAATTCGAGTATATGGTATACGTACTCACACACAACTCAATCGCGTTTGGAATGCTATGGGACAGCATCTTGCAGGAAAAAGCATGGAGTACAACAGACGGTAAGATCTTATTGTCATTCGATCAAGAATTTACTTATTCGATGTCTATAACAGTTGCGTATTCCGAAATCAACCCATACGGCCTGGTGGCGATGTTTATCTTCCAGCTTGCTTCCCGCTTGAAGGTGTCGAAAACGATATCAAGTCAGTATCACTTGTGTGTGTCGATGAAGTTATTAGCGAGGTGCGTTCCCGTTCTCAGATTTCTCGGTTTGTATTCACTATTGACAGTCACACGCTCTCCTTGTGTAGGCGCTTTTCGTCCTTTTACCAGATTAACTAGAAGCTGAAGTTATGTGCAGCCTCGACAAATATATCACCTTTTCACAAGTGCGTCTCTGTCAAATTGATCTTGCAAGGTACTAAACATTTCTGCAGGCGTTTTTACACGGTCGGTGTATTCTTAGATATATGATCTCGTTCTAAAAATTATAACAGGTTTGATCACAAACGAAGATGCGCAGCATTTCTTTGAACTGAAGTGCGCGATTCTCATACCATCAAGAGTTGGTATTAACCGTCCTGCAGACCACAAGAGCGCAGAATTGTTGAATGTGAAACCTCTTGCTATGTTTTGGGGAGGAGTGGTACTGGGTATGGCCTATAGGAACTCGCGTGAATGTGCCAGGCTCACTTACTGCCCAGTAAAACGACCACAATGCTGTTTAAAATGCTTGGAATTGAGAGAGCATGGCAAATACAGACCTCCGGTCGTGACGTCCCCAAGCCCCGCCAGATATTCGTCACAAAGTCCAATATCTTGGCAGAGAGGGTCGAGGAGTATTTTACAAAGCTACTCAAGTCATTGGCATTGGCAAGGTGTTCCCTGGAAGATCTGAAATCCCGCAGCATAGATTTATCTGGACCCCGAGTCCGCATCCCGACAAAGTACAGTTTGCTTGAGGAGAATCATTTCCCTCTCTTTGTGACTTTTGACCAGGTAGTTTATGATCTTGAACATTAGCTTATGTTGACTCTTCGCTTGTTCCAGCTTGCACGGATGATCGCTGCTGATGTTCTGAGTAGTGATAACCTTGGAGTACAACGTGATGCAAATATCCTTATCAGCACCAGTGAAATCGAGGACGAAGACTTGCTTGTAACATATGATATCTTTGCTAGAACCTATTGGCCTCACTTTCCACGCCCGTTGTTGAAGGGCCTTGGTATGTGGTCGGAGTTATCCTAGTATCGAGGAATATAGCTCAATGACTTGCGTACCGTAGAACCGTGGCTAGTCTTCGCTGAATTCATGGGTATGTAGCCTTTCTCAAGACGTATTCAGGATTATCCAACCCACTTTTAGGCGTCATCAAAGGCTCAGAGGAGTCATTGAAATGTCCTGGTGGATTTCTCGATGAGAATACATACTGCAGACTTTCAGCTCGTTCCAACCCTACATTCGCAAATCATAGGCAAACGCTGTATGCACTCTTCAGAGCGTATTGCAAACTTAAGAAAGAACGTCAGCATCATGATGTTGCTGATAGAACACATGCAATACTGAAAGCATTGCCAGGATGCACCTCATTGGGAGGGGTGGACTTTCTGTGAGTTGAAGTTTTGAGTCGACAAAATGAAGTTTGCCCTTGCTGAATGGCACGTAATCTAGCTACGTTGATGAGGCGCAAGACAATTTGCTCATTGACTCTCTTCGTATGGACTTCCTTCTACTTTACTTTGTCTAGGTCTTTACTGTGTCTTCACATTTGTTTTAGTGTTGAGACACATCTGCCCAAATCCCAAAGGTCTTTTTTGGGCAGGCGATACAGCACAGACAATTTCAGCTGGGAGCTCCTTCCGATTTGATGATTTGAAGGCATTTTTATATCGTATTGAGGTGAGGGACAATTTACCCATGAAGTAAAAATTGATCTGTCTCTAACATTTCACACAGCGAGACCCAAGCGTTCATCTAATTCGAGATTGCTCAGTTGCTGACCCTTCTGTTTTCCAACTTGCAATCAACTATCGCTCCCATAGCGGTATCGTGAACTGTGCACAGACTATCATCGAACGTATCACACACTTCTGGCCGGATGCAATTGACAGGCTCAAGCCAGAACATGGTGTTGTAGATGGTCCCAAGCCAGTATTTTTACGTGGTTGGGACCAGGACGCTGTTCATCACGAACGGTTGCTATTTGGCGAATCGTGTGTAATTTTTGCTTCCTGTTCCCTCCATGATTGACATTGCTCCAGAGAGAATCGTATTGAATTCGGGGCCGAACAATGTAAGTAGGAAACCTTGTTAATCATGTGCTATGTTCATGAATGCCTCCTGAAGGTATTATCGTACGAGATAAAAGGGCACTGGAGAAATTACGACAAGACATCGGGCGAAAGGTTGGGCTCATAATGTAAGGCAATTAAATCGATAGTTTGTTGTACATTTAAACTTATGCCGCCCCATTTTAGGACTCTCTATGACAGCAAGGGCCTTGAATTCAATGATGTGAGCCCACGGTCGAAATTTTTGATACTTTTTGCAGAATTAATGCTCGCATGAAGGTCCTACTATACAATTTCTTTGAAGATTCTCCCATTGATTTATCGCGGTGGTCTGTGCTGCTGAACGATGTAGCGGGCGAGGCAGATGGGAAGGACCTAGCTAAGGTATATGCACCGTCATTTGGAAGAGATGAGGGCCGTTTTGCGGGAGTATGCAGTGAAGTATGTTTGATCTGAATATCCGGTTCTCTTGTTGATTCTGTCTATAGCTGAAGATGCTATACGTTGCCATTACTCGTGCAAGGAGGACTCTGTGGATCTTCGATAAGTCTGAAAAGAGCGAGCCTATGCGGGTGAGGAACATGTCCCTTGTTTTGCATGATATCACTTACATCGGAGTAGATGATCTGGACTTCGCGCAGTCAAATTTGGAACTGTACACCTGCAATAGGTATTCCGCATTTTGCCGTATCTTCAAGCAATACCGAATGGGAAATGTTTGGCCATCGCTTGCTCAAAAACGAGAAGTATCTAGCTGCAATGGATTGTTTCACTAGAGTGTCGCTGCCTCGCATAGCGGCAATCTGCGAGGCTTTCCACCGCCGAGAATTGGCTCGTGGAAAAGTTGGTGTTGATTCACAGAAGGCCAAGCAAGATGCTTTTCTCGATGCCGCAAATGCTCTTCTTGCTGCTACAGATGCATTCGCGATGGGCGGGAGAGATGCACCATCAGAAAAGGACAAGCTCCAGTTCTATCGTAATGCGGCGGAATGTTATATACGCGGTGGCGATCATCGACAAGCATCTATTGTATATCTTTCGGCTGAAGAGTATGACCTGGGTGCACGATGCCTCTGGAAGGGTGAACTTTTTGATGAAGCACTCGAATTTCGTCATGAACACTCCCAGAAGATCACCTCACATTGTTCAGAAGAGCTTCTAACCAAGTGTCGGTTGTTTTATTGCAAACGTGACCATAGCAAGAGGTGTGTGCTCTATGATCTGTGTATTGTGAACCTTGGCTGATGCTCTAGAGCTACTTAGGCCGCGTTTGCCACTATTCTCGTCCCTTGAAGAAGAAGAGAAATTCCTCAAGGACTATGACATTGACTTTTCCCGAGCAGAGTTGTTGGAGTTTTATGGAAGATATTCAGAGGCCGCTAAGCTTCATTTATCAGAGAACCGCCCGGTCAATGCGATTAAAGACCTCTTGAAGGATCATTCTCGCATCGCAATCCAGAAGGCTACCGAAATTCTCTTGGACAGCCTATGGCATCAGTGCTCGTTTCCTATCTCTCCCAAGGACGTGGCAACTAACCAGCATGTTGCTCAACTATTGAACTTGGCCTGTGAATTGCCCGATACTGTGGTGGATCCGTCGGACCGTCATGAGGTACGCCTTTGTATGGACACTTAGGATCGCACTTCTCACTATATTTTCTTAGATATCCATGTTCCAGGCCATTGTGCAGGCAGATTTAGCTGGCATCGATAAGCTTGCTCTCGAATTTATCAACAGAAACCAGAATGCTCCAGCGTTACTTGCTCTTGATTATTTCCTCAGCCACTTTCCAGATCTTAAATCGTACAGCGTTCATGAAGTGTCAGGCTTCCTAACCAAATTCGTGAACTACACTCGCCTTCTCTGCTCTGTCATTTCCTATACCGACCCGCTCAGCATCGATTGGATCAGGCGATTGTTTTGCGTAAAAGCGGAACCCAATACCAACTTGTATAGCTTAGGGATTCGTTCCTTCCTTCGTCGGTCGACTATAGTCAATCGCGGTGGACATCTTCACTCCAGTAATTCTGTCGTGGTGTTCTCTAAGCGGGATGTAGTCTCGGCCCTTCACAAGCATCTGAGGGAATACTTACGTGAACGAGTTCTGAAAGAGAACAAACTCTGCCACCGAGCACCGGTTTTCTCGCACTGTGTTGCTAACCCGTGTAACTGTGCCAATTGTCCTCGAGAACATGCCAAGCCGGACGAGCAGGACTCCAAACAATACAATATGTGGCTTGGCGTTCATCTACAGCAGATAAACATCCTTCAACTGATGCTCTCAATCAATCCATACACTCTCCTTCGCAGTCGAGCTATGTGAGTGATCATCTTGTCACACTCGGAATCATACTCAACGTGACTTAGCACTCTGGACTGGCTTGGTCGCCTCTACGAGGCCTTCAACCCACAATCTTATATGCAGAGCCCCATTGTTGATCATGACCTTTCTCTGATACTTGGTGCTCGTGACGAGATGCACTTTGTGAAGCAACGGGTGCGAGATGCTCTCTACAGCATCCGTCGGGACTTCTTCACAACTGTGCTGCGGTTGATGAGTCTCTTCTCTGCTTTTGACAAATCTAGCGCTGTTAGCTGTATCAAGAGAGCATACGGCAATCTTTCCGATGTCGGGCTCTCACAGGACGATCATGTTGTGGACGATATTGTCAAGCTTCACAACGGCGCCTACCAGGTCTCCGTTTCCGCTGGCTCAAAATTCTTAAGGTCCGTGTAATACTAAAAATCATGGCCAATCTTGAGCTAAGCGTGTCACAGTCGTGTTGTAAAGTCTTCCCAGGTTGTGGACTTTTCTGTCTTTTGCAGCTGTTTGGAAGAGATCATAGGCAGGATTTCCGTCTTGTGGCAGCCCCCCGATCTCGCCCGGCTCGATGGCCTTGTCCTTCCACGACGCTTATTCCTTTTGAGTGGGGATTTCACCAGTAAGAAAGAGGTTCCAGTTGCTGTGATTGAAGCTATTTTGGACTGTGTGCAAGATGTGTTGATCCGTCTCCAATCAAACCATACCTGCGGTAAGCAGTGCCAACTGCATATGAAAGCGTAACCATGTATTAACATCCAACATCTAAAGATGCACCTGTGCGCTTGGAAACCGATATGCCTTCAAAAACTAAACCAACTTCAACGTTTTGTAATGACTTCACGTCCAGAATGTTAGCCTTCTCGCCTTCCCGTCTGAGGGTTCACTGACAACTCGGTATAGTTGTCGGGCACTCTGTTTTCGTATGTCCATTATGTGTATAATACTAACCCAATTCCAATAACTGTGGCAGTGACCTACAACATACGAAATCCAGGCATCAGGCATAAAATCACAGGCATCTTCAATGCCCTGCGGGAAGCGGGACCCGTACAACCAACATATCGACGGTAATTTTTCTCCCCTTTACCAATGCCTCTAAATTTCAATGACCCCTAGGTACGTGGAGGCACGTCGCATCTCCGAGTACTTGAGGGCCGTGATCGAGCACGACACCGAAGGCGAGGATCTGGTGCAGCTTCTTCACAAAGGAAAGGATCTGCAGCGAGTCCCACCTCTGAGATTTCCCCAGATCACTCACATCTATTTCACGAATCCCTCTGATATCCCGTCCCACCTAGAGATGATGCATTATAAGCAATGTGCAGATGCGCCAGCGTTTGAGGTTTGTGTACCGGCAATAAATAAGCCTGCGCTAATATATGGGCCAACCGGACAGGAGATCTTCGCTGCCAGGAAGATCCAAGCTGCGTACCGAAGGCACCGCCAACGCTGCAAGGCGCAGACGCGCGCCTTTGGGACAGGTCTCGTGGCACAGAAGAATACAGTGTTTGCCAAGTGCGTGAAGAACGTGTGTTCCTCCAATTGGAGGAAGACACCATATCGCACTCTGTATCTCTGGGCGCTACCACCACTCATTGTATGCCTTGACAAAGTCAAGGACATTGGACGCGAGTTCAAGAAGAAGACAAAACGCCAGGTCTCAAAGAAGGATCACGAGCACCTAGGAAGAGATATGGACGACATAAAGTGAGCCCCACGAAAATGACATGGTTCCTTTTCGATGACCACTTCCCGCTAGTGCTCTACTCAAAAAAGTTCACGCCTTACATGAAAGAATCGAGCCAAATGCAATCATGCACCAAAAATCACACCGTGACAATGCCAAGATGAAGCAAGCCGTTTTAGACGTCAAGGATATCATCCTTCACCTTCCTGTCAAGGTTCCAGAGATCCACGACGATTTTGATCTCGCTTACGAACTTGTGATAGGCTTTGAGGAACAGCACGCTTGAATACAAAATACCTGTAGTTGTATTAGCTCTGACAGAGTGCTCTATCACTGTACCATTAGTTATGTATGTTCACGTCGAACCACTCGGCGGGAGATTTTATTGTCTTGCCGTGTTCTTTTGTTTACTTGGAGTCAGTCCTGACCTATCACTGACTGCGGACATAGACGATATCAACTTGTGCTGGACACCAAGAGAAGAGAAATACTCGGCGAAGGGACCACAGTGAGGTTGTGTACAGACTGGCCTGGCATGAGGTCGGAAACAGGTCACCTTAACACCCCGAAAGGAAGGAATATTATGGCCTTGGCGCTGTCATCCAACGAGTCTTAACCTTAGACTATGGATGCTAGTGAAAACAACGCGTTTCTCTGTTCTGTTTGTGTCCCACGGCCCTCGATTCCAAATCTTTCATTCCAGGAGCATCAAGGAATTTGTCAGTTCGAGGCGTTGAGTGCATATTTCCCTCCCCATCTCGCGGTCGATTCCCTTGACCATCAGTGGCTCAACACACTAGGAACTCGTGGTGTGTCAGTTTGGTCCTCGTCATTGAACAAATCCCAAGCGTCAACCCCTCGTACTCACGTCATTTCGTACCCAAACTCTGTTCGTACCCAACCTCTCCTGCACATGGGCCTCGGACGAGTCAACAGTGACAACCTTATTTGATCGTCCTCATGCCAGTTCAGTCACCGCCAGAATGGCCACTTTGCGAATGCAACCGGTGTATTCGATGTATGGTCGTCTAACCTCCTCAATCACTTGTTATCCTCCATCAACACGGGCAGTTATTCCCTGGAGCCGCTTTTCAGACTCATTTGCTCGGGGTTGCCCCAACAACTGGATCCAAACTCTCCTCAAACGCACTCCAAATCCCGCTGTTCCTTTTATCATCGACATCATCTAGCACAGCCTCCTGCAGCCTCTTCCTTGATGCCATCCAAACCCTTTGCGCCAACCCTGCTTGGCCCTCCTGGAGCTCAACACAAGCTACCCGAGTCAAGCTACCCGAGTATCCGTACGCCGCTGGCATACGACTCCACCCCTTCCTTCATGTCCCTAGCACCTTTTGGTGCCTCGCGATCACAGTTCATGTTGCACCTGCACACCGCGGCGCTCGTGCCGACCCTCACAGCTCCTTGACCCGGTTGTGTCCAGAGTTCCCCACGTACCCGGATATGCTCAGGAATTGCGTCGCGTCTCCAGACGAGGTTGATGGTATGAGCCCGTTTGCGGTGCTGACCCTCGTTGGATGCCCTGTCTACAAGGCACATGTGTGTTTTCAAACTTGCTGCTGGAACCAAAAGATCCTACGGTGCGTGAAGTTACGGTGATCAATGTAGGTGTTACTTCACCAAAGGCAGTCTGTGGATGTAATGTGCCAGTACAGAGGTCGTCAGGTATGCCACATTTCGGGGAAGCTCCTTTCAGCATTGGAGCAGCACTCTCACGGACAGAGGGATAGTGCCACATAGATGCTCATTGTTCCGGCTCTCAGAGGGCTGGAAGTAAAGACTATAGTGGGTGTTGATCGATTGATTCACTAGATGTAGTAGGTATCTCTCGAACAAAAGCACACTGTTTATTTGAATGAAGGAATAAAATAAATCAATACGTCTGATTACAGAGGGTAGTACTTATGGAAACCGCATGTGCGGCAGCAAACTGCTCCTCGCCGATTTGTTGCATCATTAGGCCATTGCGAACTCCGCAAGTTGTGCGAAGTGTTTGACGTGCCCTAAGCTAAATTCCATTGCACTCGACATGTCTACTGTTCCGCCTGGTCCAGCTGAGCTGATAGTCCGGATAACGCTCTACATGCTGCTGCTTTTCCGATCTGTGAGGCAGCCCTAGAAGTGAGCGATGAAGCAGGTCATGCAATAGACACCGTGACTGACAGAAGAGATCGTCTGTACAACGGTGGACGTGAATCGGAGGAGCATGAACATCCTTGCCACGTGATAGGAAATGGCCATCGCAGCAAGGTATCCTGCAGATAGCATTTCGCATCTGGGGAAAAGCACATCACGATTGAGCCAAAGAAGGGCCGTTGATCCACTAGGCAGATAAGCAGATAGTGTAAATTGCCCATACAAAAGGGGATTCAACGCGCCATTTCCGATGTTGGTTTAAATGGCTTAGGCAACCTTAAACGACAAGCAGGGTGAATACCAGTTGGGATTGAGCCAAACTCACGACATATTGTCCGTCTTTGTGATGTCCTGGTAAGTTCGGCGTGCAGAGTATGATCTTCAGTTGCAGCTTTAAATGTGAGTACTTTACAATGGGTGCGCATCCCGTCCATGCTACACATGGGGTACAAATGGAGACGTAGTCAAGGGGGTATGATAATCACGCACCGGCATTCGTGGCGTGCCACTCACTGGGAACTTGAGCCACTTTCTCTGGCGGACAGAGTTGCCTTGAGTTCCCGCGGTGAGGTTTGTATCCGTTGTGACGGGTAAAACTAGTAATGTGTTTTGGACCCACCATACTATAAATAGGCCTTCATGAGCAGTGTCACTGGAAGGACCACCAATGAGTCGACATCAATTTCTCACCTGCCAACACCAAACCTGCCATCCGATCAAAAGTTCCGACGTCAACCAATTTACATTCTGAGTTGCCACTTGGCTGGATTCGATAACAAATGCGGTGTAGAATCGAGTATTGACTGATCATTGAAATGAGCTAGGTGACCGAGTTTTCAACAGAGAAAACGACTCTGGTAGAGGCTGGCAGACTCATAACTTCAATTATGTAATTGAGAGGAGTTGGAAGATTTTGAAGTTCTGTGACTCCGCACCTTCTCTACAGCAGTGCTACTAGTGCATGTGCATAAACTCTTAGCAGCACGATGCACTGGTTTTCATCGTGGAAACTTTTCCTTGCTTCAAGTGCGGACAAATTCATACTGGCCCAGCCTCTGCCAGGTCTCAAAGAACCTTTGCCAAAATAACACAATAGCCTCTTATCAACCTTTCACAGATTGGGCGACGCAGCGCCGCTTCCTATCACAGATTTCATTATCGTCTTGACGATAAGCATCGTGTCACCTGTGGCGGCTATTGAGCCTCATGCCATTCACGGGTCCTCTTTTGGCTCATAAAAGACACGACGTGGAATGACTACTTCTGCTCCACTTATCTTTCCCTTCATTGCACCTGCTGTGGCACAATGCGCGGTCACTCTAGCATGACCGTCCTTGATCCACAGACCTTCGCTGCGAGTACTCTCGCTGACAGCGGGGGCCTTGCTACAGCTCTAAGAATCCTAGAGTCCTGTTTAGCAGGATCAGACAACCCTCTGGACCTGATAATGCAGGACTTGTGTTCTGTTCCCAACTTATTCGAATTCGTTGCCTCTGGTGCGTACTTTATTCTGTCATTGCTTGTCTCTGATTGTCTTCTAGTCTTGCCCAGCGGTCGCAAGCTAGCGTCGAGGGTCATCGACACTTTTCCGACCAACCCCGCGCTTCTTGAGGCATCATATACGAGTACTCTTCTTCGACGCCTTTCTTCTGTCCTCTTTGCTTTACCTCCTGAGTGTTTTTCTGCTTTCACTGCCCGCCAAATCAGGCAGTATAAAGTTTATGTAGAGAATGCACTGCCCGTCCTCACTTCGCTGTGCCCTACCGAGTTGTCTACCAGCATCTTTGCTAATGTTCCTCTAAGCCACTCAGAATACGAGAACGAGGAATTCTCAAGGTTCTCTATACCTCAAAAAATACAGAAGAAATCCAAGGGTGGGGACAAGGACAGCACTCCTCCCATTGATCCAATGCCCTTTCAAAAGTTGGGGATCGAGATCCCTTCCAATCGTGTGGAGGCATCCGCAAAAGCCCACGAGATCTCTAATGATCTTAAGATGATCTTGAAGGTGCGCCGATGACTGGTCCGAATACTCTATACGCACTGATAAATTCACAGTTCTGTTTCGAACTGCTGTTCGAGCCATCTCTTGCAAAGCTGTTGAAGGACGCCTATGTTTCCACTATAAATGGCGCGAATATGGATCCTGCTGTGACGTCAAAAGCGAACGACATCGAAGTTGTCGGATCAAAACAATCTACCCTATATTTTGCAAATGCCGGTGGTTTCGGGGATTGGCGCATAATTATCAGCACCAACGCGACAAAGAGGCTACAAGAATTAGCGGGTGTCGATAGACAAAAATGCGCTGTCATTGTCAAAAAGATCAAGTATGTCAAATGATTGGCATCATCGTGCTTGTGACGATTGACCACTGTGACAGGCAACTTTCGAAGGGGCAGTTCTCCGATGAAAATCAGAAAAGGCTGAATGGTCCTTCTGGTGTTCCTATTTTCGAAGCCAGGATCCAGCAAGATCTTCGCCTTGTTGTAGGTTTTCGTTTGTGGTGCAGGTGATCAGCTCCTCACTCCCAAACAGTATCAAGTTGACGTTGTACCGGACCATGGAGGAGATGTGAGTACGACTCCCAACTTCATGACTTTGGTCTGAGCAATGCCTTCGCAGTTTGAACGACAAGGTGATGCGTTTCCCATGTCTCACTATGACTCAAATGGAGACATTTTTAGTAATCAAAATATATGGCATACGTACTCATGCACAATTCAGTCGCATTTGGGATGCCATAGGACGGCATCTCACAACAAAGGGCGAGGAATACCATAGACGGTCAGATCTCGTTGCCGCTAGATTCAAAACCACTTATCCAATGTCTGCGACAGTTGCGCGTTCCGAAATCGACCAGTATCTCCTGGTGGCGATGTTTATCTTCCAGCTTACTTCCCACTAGAGAGCATTGAAGACCACACCAAAGTGGCGTCACTTGTACTTTCCGATGAGGAGATGGGCGAGGTACGTCCCTGAAGTTGGTTTTATTGGTTTGTATTCACTGTCGACAGTTACACACTCTCCTTGTGTATGTACTTTTTGTCCTTTCATCAGATTAACGAAACGCTGACTTCATACGCAGCCTTGACAAATATATTACCTTTTCTCAGGTGCGTCTTCATTAATCCGCTCGTGTGAAGTACTGAACATCTCTGTAGGCGTTTTTGCATAGTACGTGTATTCTTAGATGCTACAATCTCATGTTAAGGCATAACAGGTTTGATTATGAACGAAGACGTGCAGCACATCTTTGAACTCACGTGCGTGACTTTCGCACCACCAAAAGTGAACGTTAATCATTTGTTGACAGACCACAAGAGCGCAAGATTGTTGAGTGTGAAACCTCTTGTTATGTTCTAGGGAGAAGTGGTACAGGGTATGGCCAATGGATACTTGTATGAACATGTATGGCTCACTTACTGTTCAGTAAAACGACCACAATGCTCTTCAAGATGCTTGGAATCGAAAGAGCATGGCAGATGCAGATGTCCAGTAGCGATATCCCCAAGCCACGTCAGATATTTGTCACAAAATCCCATGTCCTGGCAGAGAAGGTCGAGGAGTACTTTACAAAGTTACTCGAGTCTTTGGCTTTAGCCAATCATTCTCTCGAAGATCTCAAGGCCCGAGGTGCAGACGCGTCTAGACCTCGAGTCCGCATTCCGACCAAGTACAGTCTATTGGAGGGAGACCATTTCCCCCTCTTCGTGACATTTGACAAGGTACTTTTTTGTTTTCAATTCCGATCCACATTAATTCCTCCTCGATTTCAGCTTGCACGCATGATCGCTGCGGATGTTCTGAGTGGCGATGATCCTGAAGTACAGCGTGATGCAAAGATCTTTGTCAACACCGATGAAATTGAGGCGGAAGACTCATATGTGACGTATGATGTCTTTTCTCGAACCTATTGGCCTCACTTTCCGCGTCCGTTGCCAAAAGGCCTTGGTATGTATTCAAGGCTACCTTGTCGACGAGTATGGCTTGACACATTGCCTATATATAGAACCGTGGCTTGTCTTCTCAGAATTTATGGGTGCGTAGTCTCGATTAAAAGTGGATTTGGATTGTCCAGCTCCCTTGTAGGTGTCATCAAGGGGTCAGAGAGGTCCCTGACATGTCCTGGTGGATTTCTTGACGAGAAGACATACTGTGGACTCCCAGCTCGTTCTAACCCCACATTCGCAAACAATAGGCAAACATTGTATGCACTCTTCCAAGCGTACTGCAAACTTAAAAAGAAGCATCGCCATCATGACGCCGCTGACCGAACACACGCAATTCTGAAGGCTTTGTTTGGAGGAACCCCGTTGGGGGGGCAGAGAGTTGACTATCTGTAGGTTCAAGTCAACAAGTATTTTTCCTTGCTGATCTGTGTGATCCAGTTACGTTGACGAGGCACAAGACAATTTGCTCATCGATGCCCTCTGTACGCACTTCATTCTACTTGTTTTGTTTATGTCTTCATGTCCATTTTAGTGTTGAGACTTATCTGCCGAAATCCCGAAGGACTCTTTTACGCAGGCGACACGGCCCAGACGATTTCAGCAGGAAGTTCCTTCAGGTTTGATGATCTGAAGGCATTTTTGTATCGCGTTGAGGTATGGGTCCATTTACCTATGAAGTAGAGATCGATCCAGAACTCAAATTTCACAGCGAGATCACAGCATGCACCTGATTCAGGATCGCTCAGTTGTCCGTCCTTCGGCGTTCCATCTGGCGATTAATTATCGTTCACACGGTGGCATTGTAAACTGCGCTTGTACTGTGATCGAACGTATCATGCACTTCTGGCCGGATGCAATTGACAGGCTCAAGCCTGAATATGGTGTCGTGGATGGTCGGAAGCCCGTGTTTTTCCATGGTTGGGAGCAAGACACCGTTCAGTATGAGCAATTTCTATTTGGTAAATCGTGCGTAGTTGTTACTCCCTGTTTTTCTTTTCTACGTCTAATATTACCTTCAGGGAGAATCGTATTGAATTCGGAGCCAAGCAATGTAAGTGAGAAATATCTTGTTTATTATGTATGGTGGTCATAGGGCTCTTTTAAGGCATTCTCGTGCGAGATGAAATGGCACTGGATAAATTGCGGCAGGACATTGGGGACGAAGTCGGGCTTATAATGTGAGGCAACAAAGTTGACGGTTTGTTGCGCACTTGAACTCAGCTTGCTTATTTTAGGACTCTCTACGACAGCAAGGGCCTTGAGTTTGATGATGTGAGCCTACAGTTCGGGTTTCCAGAAAATTGTGCAATTAATACTTGTCTAAAGGTCCTACTGTATAATTTCTTCAAGGACTCTGCCGTCGATTTGTCACGTTGGTCCGTACTGTTGAATGACACGGAAGGCAAAGTCGATGGTATAAACATAGCGGAAGTATATGCGCCGTCATTTGAAAGAGATGAGGGCCGTTTTACCGCAGTATGCAGTGAGGTACGTGTGACATGAATGTTTAGTTCTCTTGCTGATTTGTCCACAGCTGAAGATGTTGTACGTCGCTATCACTCGTGCTAGGAAGAACCTGTGGATCTTTGACGTGTCTAAAAAGAGTGAGCCAATGCGGGTGAGGAATAAATCACTTGTTTTGTATATATATCACTTACATTGCGGTAGATGATCTGGACTTCACGTAACCAAGTTGAGAACTGTACTCCTGGAATGGATGTTCCACATCTTGCTGCGTCTTCTACGGATGCCGAATGGGAATCATCTGGACGCGACTTGCTCAAGCACGAGAAGTATCTTCAAGCAATGCGTTGCTTCGCCAAAGTCCCACTCCCTCGCATGGCAGCCATCTGCCAGGCTTTCCACCTCCGAGATTTGGCACGTGCAAAAGTTGGTGTTGAACCACGCAAGGCTCAACAAGAAGCTTTTCTCGCTGCTGCAAATGCCATTCTCGCTGCCACAGACGCATTCACAACAAGCGGGAACGACGCGCCGTCAGCCAAGGATAAACTCCAATTCTACCGTAATGCTGCGGAGTGTTATGCGCGTGGTGGCGACAACCAGAAAGCAGCCAATGTGTATCTTTCTGTTGAAGAGTATGAACTGGCCGCGCGATGCTTCAGAAAGGCTGAACTCTTTGACGAGACCCTCGAAATTCTTCATGTGCATTCTCAGAAGATCTCCGCGGATTGCGCAGAAGAGCTGCAAACTATGTGTCGTTTGTTCTATTGCAGCAAGCGAGGCCATAAGAGGTGCGTGGTCTGCGATCATTTGTTGTACTAAGCTAACATACTCGAGCTAGGCCACGTTGGCCATTATTTTCGACCTTTGAAGAAGAAGAGAGATTCCTCAAGGATTATGACCTCGAATTTTCCCGGGTGGAGCTGTTGGAGTTTTACAGAAAATATCTGGAGGCCGCTGAACTTCATTTGTCCGAGAATCGCCCTGTCGATGCGATTAGAGATTTCCTAAAGGAGCAGGGATCTCGCAACTTTGCAATCCAAAGGGCTACCAAAGTCTTCTTGGATAACCTATGGCAACGCTGCTCATTTGCTGTTACGTCCAAGGAAATTGCAGCCAACCAGCTTGTCACTCAACTATTGGACCTGGCTTACGAATTACCTGTCACTTTGGTGGATCCACGGGATCATGATGAGGTATACTTTGGTAGAGATGTTTTAGATCACATCTCTTACGAGTTTCTCTTAGATATCCATGTTCCCGGCCATTGCTCGGGGAGATTTTTCTAGCCTTGAGATGGTCGCTCTCAGGTTTATCAATGGAAACCGGGACGCTCCAGCATTACTCGCGCTCGATCATTTCTTCCGCTGTTCGCCAGGCTTCGTATCACATTCGGACCTTCATGAAATGTCAGACTTCTTGTCCAAGTTCAAGAACTATGCCTGCCTTCTTCGATCTTTCATTCTACATGCCGATCCACTCAGCGTTGATTCAATCAGGCAATTGTTCTGTATCCAGAAGGAATCTACCACAAAGTACGGCCTAGCGATTGGCTCCTTCCTTCATCGTTCGGCTATAGCTGATCGCAGTGGACGCTTTCACTCCAAAAAGTCTATTGTGGGTCTCTCTAAGAATGACGTGGTCTTAGTCCTTCGCAAGTATTTAGGGAAATATTTACGCGAGCGGGTCCTGAAGGCGAATGAGCTCTGTTGCAAAGCATCGGTTTTCTCGCAGTGCCCATTCATTGTTGCCAACCAGTCCAATCGCCCTCAAGAACCTGTGGTGCTTAATGAGATGGACGATAAACAATACAACCTGCGGCTTGTCGTTCATCTACAACAGATCGACATCCTGCAGCTGATGTTCTCCATGAATCCGCTCCCTCTCCTTGGTAATCGGGCGATGTATGTGATGACCTGTTCTTTTTTGCTTTCTGGATCATACTCAACGTGAGCCAGCGCCCTAGACTGGCTTAGTCGCCTTTGTGTGGCCGTCAACCCACAATCTCACGTACAAGGCCCCATCACCATTTCTGACCCCTCTCTGATACCCGAATCTCATGACGACATACATATCGTGAAATGTTGGGTGCGAGATGCACTCTACAGCCTCCGCCGGGACTTTTTGACGACCGTGCTGCGGTTGACAAGCCTCTTCTTTACCTTCGATAAATCTCGTGCAATCGGCTGTATCGAAAAAGCATACCACAATCTTCCTGCCACCGGGCTCCCACAATTGATTCATCCAGATGACGAAGATGTTGCGGAAGATACGGTGGAGTATTTCAATGGTACCCACCATATCTGCGTTCCAGCGATCTTGAAATTCTTAAGGCATGTGTCATTGCAATTCGTGGCCTCTCTTGTACTGATTTTATTGCAGGCGCGTCGTAAAGTCTTCCCAGGTGATGCATTTGTCTGTTTTCTGCGATTGTTTGGAAGAGGTCGTTAGCAAGATTTCTGTCTGGTGGCGGCTTTTTGATTTCCCCCCACTCGATGGTCTCGTCCTGCCACGATCCTGGCTCTTCCTGAACAAGGAATTTTCTAGGAGCACGGAAACTTCGATCGCTCTGATTGAAAGTATTTTGGATTGCGTGCAAGATTTGTTGGTACGTCTCCAATCAGATGCGACTAGTGGTAAGCGGCTCCAGGCTTTGAGAGCGTAATTAAAAATAACGCCTAACATCTTTAGGGACACACGTTCAGTCAGAGACCCATACGCGTTTGAAAGCTGAACTGGCCCCAGCACTTTGCGATATTTTCATGTCTAGAATGTTGGTCTTCTCACTTTCCCGCCCAACATCTTACTAATGGCCTCTGATAGCTGTAGGGCGCTTTCTTTCTGTACGTTCGTCAGATGTGCGCGATACTGATATAATTCTAACCACGGTTGGCAGTGACCTACAATGTGTGGAACCGTAGCATCAGGCAAAGAATCAGAAGTATTGTGAACGCTTTACAGACCACTGAACCCGTACGACAAGTGTACCGACGGTAATTTACTTGTCATTTGATCATGTTTCTGAAACTCATTGATTCATAGGCATTTGGAGGCACATGACGATGATTACTTGGCAGCCATGGCTGAGCACTACCTCGAAGCCAAAGAGGATCTGGTGCAACTTCTTTACAAGGCAAAGGATCCGGGCAAGAGAACCTTCCCTCTGAGATTTCCTGGAATTATACCAGTCTATTTCGCGAATCCCCACGAAATCCCGTATCTATTGTCATCCAGACCAATACCAAAGACTCGTCCTGAGCCACGTACCAATACGCCAACTTCTATTCCTCGGGATGCCCCTCAGATCCAAAAGGCTGCGATCGTGCATGCGGAACACCCAGAGGAGCCTGTCATCAAGCCCGTAGATGAGGTTCACGAAGAGCCGGAGCCGCAAGAACTTGCGCTGGTAACAAATGAGCCTACACCGATGCGCAAGAACGAGCCAACTGAGCAAGAGATCTCTGCCGCCAAGACGATTCAGGCGGCGTACCGAAGGTACCGCGAACGCTGCAAGGCACAGACCCGTGCCTTTGGGAAAGGTCTCAAAGCAGAGCGGAATACCGCCTTTGCCAAGTGCTTGAAGAACGTGTATGCTTCCGGCTGGGAGAGGACACCATATCGCACCCTGTATCTGTGGGCGCTACCACGACTTGTCGTGTGCCTTGACAGGGTGGCGCATCATGCCCTTAAGTGCAAGGCCAAGACCAGAGGCTTGCTTTTGAAAGACCATGGCCGCTTCGAAGAACTAAACAGGCAGATTAGCAACATAAAGTGAGTTCCACGAAAGCGGTATGGCTCCTTTCTGACGAATGTTTTTTGCCAGCATTCTGATTAAAGAGGCTCGTGAATTACGCGAAATAATCGACCCAGATGCGAGCATGCATCAAGCAACAAACCGTGATGAAGCAGAAATGAAGCTGGTCGTCTTGAAGATCAAAGATATCATTCATGGTCTTCCTGTCCAGGCCCCAGAGATCCAAGATGACTTTGATTCCGCTTACAGACTCGTGATGCATGAGGAGCAGCATGCTTGAGTATAGCAGATTTGGATTCGTGCTAGGTCTAACAGAGGAATCTTTACTGTACCACTAGCTATATACGTTTATCTCGAATGACTCGGAACAAACTTTTTGTCCTCAGTGGGTTCTACGATATTTGATTAGTCTGTGACGCAATTTGATGGTCCTGGCCTGTGCGCTAGTCCACTGTGTGGATGACACCTTGGCCCAAAACCTACACCCGCTTGTGCGCGAATGCAGCTTCTTGATGCTCTAGCTTGTTCGCCAGCATCCCGGGGTAGTAGACATATTTGTCTGAACGTCACCGATCACGGGAGCTTGGTGAGATGGCAAGTAGTCCCACGAGTGTAAGAAGAGAGTCACTCCCAATAGAACTTGACAAAGCCAATAGTTAGAAGCGAACTCTGGGGGATACATGATGAAGACGGCGTCTTTTATAGCTAAGTGAGCCCCGTTGTCTAGGGGACTCTTTTGGGAGTCGGCCGACGGAGTCGAGCTCGACTAGCGACTTCGTATGGTCCTGCCATTAGTCCATCACCCGGTTCCCGCCTATCACTTGGCCAACTGAACTAGAATAGACAGAGATGCCAGCAGTAGTAGCCGGCACCGAGGGTGAGTGTTTGCTATGGAGACAAAGCCAGACCCCGGCGAGTCAGCCTAGTATCTACTCTTCAATTCCGTTGACTCTGCACGCATTGAATTTGGGGCCCAATCGGAGAATTGGTAGCAATATCATTGCTTTGCAGGCTAATTGTGACTCACCAAGTTCCCAATCTTTGAGACTGGTGCCGACCTGGTGGAGGGTGGACAAGGAATAAGCGTGCAATGCGCTGATAGCCCATCGATCCTCATGAATGCACGGACATCGCCCGTGTGACGTGACGCGTGACGGAGAGACAGTGGGGTCGGGCGGCAGCGCGGAGCGCTGTCCGGCTCCAGAGTCCACAAACCTGGGCCGGTGGTGAGCTGCGAGGGTGGGTGGGAAACACCTCGCACACCATGCCTGGGTTCGAACAAAAGTGGAAAGTGAGGAGACCGACCGCCAGGGAAGGTCAACAGGGGCGGGGGCGGGTGAAAACGCGAGCGCGAGCTGGGCTCGTTGATGAGCCGGCCTGAAGGCTGAAAATTGGAAGCGCACTAGGAGTTAGAGTGGTATAGGCAAGGAGCGACCAGTTCGAGTTCAGTGGGATGAGTCGGCCCCCTCTCCACAGGTTCTAAGGTGGTTTTCGAGTGGTCAAAAAGTGCATTTTAGCGCGTTACAATGCCTTTCGACGGGGAAACACACGTTTATCCTCACCAGCGTCCAAGTTTAATTAAGGCACAGCGGCCCAAAGCCCACTGCAGTCTGCAGTTAACTTACGTGGGTCACTGGCAGGGTTCCCACCGCTTCTTATCACTATCATGTATCATAAGTCACTCGGCCCCGACCTCAAAATGTCTTCATACCTTTATCTGTTGCCTAACCGCACAGACGAAATCACACCGTGGACACGGTTAGCCGGTTCAGCCGAACTGCCGCTGTACAGCCCACCTATAGTCACGTTCATATCAAAGCTAGAGCAAACGGTGGAAACCGCAGCCAGGACACGTATTGCCATTGATATGACGAGACCAGACGAATTGATCAATGACGATGACTACTCATGACTTTACTTCCGGTTTTCCAGGTCCCAGGACTCTTGCGAAAAACGCACTGCTAATGAATCCTATGGAATGTTTGCTAGCTGGGGTGAAGCATACTTCACACTGGGAGGTTACGAGTCCTCTCACTGCGGCATGGCTATCTCATGCCACAATGAATCCTCGGTTCGACGTGCTCATCCAGACAGCCCACTTTAGCATTTATCCATGCACCTGAGGCGCATATACTTAAATGCGCCCAAGCGATGCAAGATGACCCCCACATTATGTTCATCAGGCGCATTCATCTCGACACCGCCCCAGCAAGCGCATAACTTCCACTTTCTGTGGCAGGAAGCTGCCAGAAACGGTCATTCTTCTCTTCTTATTTGGCAGTTTACTAAGCTATGAGATAGGTTTTGCTCAGGTGTATTATTCATGCGTCAGGATGATCCAGATCCTGTCCAATGAGGCGAGGCATTTTGAGACGGGCCATCACACTTGCATTCAGTCCCGCAGGTCTCCGATCCTCGCGCCCTAGCATTCGATCACAATTTGGTATGTAATTTGT
>JBBPMY010000201.1:0-25108 GCA_038090615.1 Phylloporus gajari | reverse complement strand
ACAATAGGAAGTATTATCTATTGTCCTATTGACATATCCATTGTTCTAATACTGGAACAATGGAATCTACATTAGGAGAACAATAGATAGATAGATCATCCTACAACAAATCATAGATCAAACTCAGCTATCTCAGACTGAAATCTAGATATATATATGATACTTTTATACATAAAACAATTGACACAGAATACATATGAGTCAGATCACTTGTATCAGACTACTTCTATCAATTAGAAGTCACTTCATCTATTCCTATTCAATCTAGACTCTCACACCTCAAGGAGAAGCCTCTGCTAAGTACAGTAAGTCTCAACTGTATATACTCCCTTTGTTGTACTGCGTACCCCAGTGGAACAAGCTTCAGTTTCATTATATACATTGTCACTAGAGTAGAATGAGTCAAAAGAGCGATGTTTACAAGAATGTTGCCTACCTGCATGATCTTCATATGGCAGAAGTGCCACAGTGGCTTCATCTGACGTATCCATTGAAAGTAGGACTGATATGTTGAATGGTTTGTTGGGGGATCTGGTGAATGGGGCAAGTACCAAACCTCTGAATGAGATGAGAGTGGGATGTTCCCTGTGCATGGCTGAGCCCAGAAGAAAGATCAGTGCCTGAGTGGTCACATTGTCACAACTTATCATTCATTATCAATATCATATTATAATTAAATTGTGTAATTATATGTACTTGTTCATGTTTTGCAGGTGTGATGCAGTGTTGTGTTCTGTGTTCATCCTAGATATCATATCTCATGATGCTCCTGTCATCATCTACTGCCACAATTGAGTACAATGTGACCTTGCAAAGAGAGGGTCAGTACATCTGAAGTGTGCAAAAAAGATAGGAAGGATGGTTCAGGCAAACCAAACAGCCCAACACGCACTCATGAGGACCCTGCTTATGCTAGTCACACTCCTTGGTATGGTACACTCTATTGCATGCCCCTCATCATACCTAAAATCCCTGTCGCGTCATAGTCAGTGGTGTTCAGTTCAGATTGACCAAGTGACCAACATGTGCCTGTGAGGACCTTGTTTATGCTCATTGTGCTCTTAGGCATGCTACACTCTATTGCATGCCCCTCATCATGCCTAATCCCCACTGTCAGTGGAGTTCAAGCTGATCATACCTGATACACCCTTTTCCACTTCCATTTTATCCACCAAGCCCTTTGATTCTTTTCCATGTCAGGTCCCACCATCATCCCATATCATTTTGAACAACAGGAGTAGCCATTTGCTTGCATTTGTTGAACTCTTGCACACATGCTTCCCACAGGTCATTGTCATCAATGAATGACTGAACAAGAGAACTTGGATGTAAAGGATGGTGGCTAGAAGGTATCACATCTTGTCTAATCATGTTGGAGTGTTGAGGTTAAGGGGTGGTATAAGTACATGTGAGATCATAGATGAGACTCTTGCATCCCAAAGTGTTGCAAGTCCAGTCTAAAAGTTGGAATGGTCCTCACTTTCCTGTTCTTCGCAGGTCTGTTTGATGCTAGGTATGATTATTGACTTTGACATGCAGTTATGGGATGTACATTGTACTCAGGAAGGCTGACTGCAGTGGTGGATACTTCGCAAGTTGAACCTATCAATATGCTGACACCAGCCAAATGCCTAATACAATAAGTCATGGCTTGTCATTTGTGGTGAAGTCACCAGCCACCATCAAGCTTCAAGTATGCTCCTGTTTCCATTGTGCGTATTCAATACGTCTGACTTACCTGATGTGGCCTTGATGTAGTTGTTTGCTTTGACAGGTCTACCCGTGTGTTCAGACATGGCTGACACTGAAGTGGCCTCAGCATGGTTATCTGCTTTGATAGGTCTACTTGGATGTTCAAGTGTGGCTGACACTTGTGAGTTGCTATTTGTGGCTTTGTCAATGTTGTAATGTCTGATGGATGATCTGGGCTGTTGGTGGAGTGCTCCAGATGGCCCAGGTATGTACCATATTGTATTTGTGGCATTTGTGTTGACTTGCGCATTCTGATGACAACAATGGTGCCACACAGCGCCTGTGTCACCATCATCTACCACTTGATGCATGTGTCAACAGCTATGATGATCCCACACTGCACAACGATAACAACAATGACACTGATGTGGCCTGATCATACCTGTGTGGGTGAGCCATTGTGTGTCAAACCCTGCACAGTTCACCCATACTCAACCATCCCTGCTTTTTGTCTGCAACAAGCCATTCAGACATTATTCAATCAAGTATCACAAACTATGCCCTGTAGCCCTGCCTTCATAGATGCCTCTTACACCTGTAACTACAACTCCAAGCCTTCTCTTCAGTACTTTGGACAGTCTCCCTATAGCATCTCTACTATGGCTTGTGTGTCTCTTTAATTACTGTCTCTCACACCATCCACAGTACTCCTTCTTCTTCATCTCCCGCCTTGATTTCAACACTCTCAACTTGACCATCATCAGAGAATACTTGCACATCCCCTCTGCCAACTACACTGCTGCTTCCCCTGGTTGTCTCTATACCCTACCCAATGACAGCATTTCTCCCCCTACTATCTACAATCTTGGTGGCAGCAAGCTTTCTTGTGATAATCTTCTGGCAGGCACAGGCATATGTATTCCCTATCATCAGTTCAGTGTTCCTTACTCTTCTGTCCCCTGGTTTCTGTCACTTCAGCTCTATCACTGCTCCTGCAATATGCTTGGTGGCCAAGACACCATGCAATTCATATAACGAAGATTCCAATGGAGTCAACAACAACTTCTAACCTGTGACCACAACAGGGAATACCACTGATATTCATCATGAGATGATCAGTCATCACTGCATCAAGTCCAAGCACAGGCTTCATGATAGCTACTGTAAGCTCAAGGATGCTCTCCCTGTCTCCAACTAAAAGTTGAGCAAGGTTTCTCTCCTTGACTGCAATGCTTGTACCTATCTCAAAAATGAGATTCAACAACTCTACACATGCATATCCCCCCATCATATCTACTCCCTCCACTCAATCCCCATCTCACAAACCTCAAAATGTCCCACATTACCAGTTACATTATCACTCATGGACTATTATCATGGACAACTTGTATTACCAGAATACCTGCCTGGCCACAGGTTGCATCACTAACAACAGCAGATTTTGGTGGCTGGTGGGAGCTAGTGTGCTTGTGCATGGTATGTGTGTGCATTGACATACAGTGATGAGGGCCAGTACATATCAGCAGGTGGTGGGCATTACCTGCTGGTGTTATGACTGAAAAAGTGGTGATGGCTTAGAGATGGATGTGTGTGAATGGTGGGTAGGCATACACATGCAACAGGGCATGTGTCAGCAAGATGGGGGTGAATGCAAAGGGGACACACCATAAGGGTGCACACATGTGTGTGCACCTGTTGCTGACAAATGGGTTGGGTGAGTGGACAGCCATTGAGTCATATTGTGATGGTTGACATTGGAGTGGAGGTGAGGAGGACATCAAGTAAAGGAATGGCATACTCACTGGCTGAAATGGGACACAAGAATGTGAGGTGTTGTGGGATGAATGTTGGACACTGGATGTTGATGTTGAGGTTGTATGATTATTTATTATACAAATATGTATTTGAACTCCCACAGATCATGTGCTATGCAAGCATTCAAATTTCTCCAAGTCCCATCAGTGTCTGTCACCTTCAAATCTCAACTCTCATTACCCACACCACAACAATGGCAGCACTGTCCATGTGCATCCACACCCATGGCATCGACAAATGCACACCAACAACAACTTGTGCACAATCACACAGCACAATGACAACAGAACCATATGCATGTGTATGCACACCCTGTCAATCATGCCTGCACAGTTGCACCTACATGATGGGTTACACACCCCATTGATGACGCCTTCACAGTCATACCCACAGGATGGTGTATGGACTCCACTAACAACACCCCCATGGTCACATCTACAAGACGGTGTACAGACCCTATCGACAATGCCCACATGGCTGCACTAAAATGACAACCGTGCATGTGTGTACATGCCCCATCAATGATGCCTGCACATACCCTGTCAATGATGTCTGCATGATCACACCCAAATTGCCCCCTCCACCTGAAGGGCACAATGACAACGATGATAGCACAACTGGTGTGCTTCTTCAAACATGAGGGGGCCTATCTGTCATTACAAGTACTTAGTTTAACATGTCAGACTTAGATAGTAATTTGATTCATTTTATGCTCTTGAGTTCCTTGTTTGACTTTTCAAAATGGACTTAGACAGCTTGTGTACACTTGTGACATTGTCTGCACTTCTTGAGCTTGAAGAAAGTGCCAAAAGGGTGGACAAGATGAAATAAGCAATGTGCTAATTTGCTGATGTAGTGATTCGTATTTGTAAGTCATACATTACTAGTGTAATACACTTGTAATTTCAACACAACATCCAAGCTGAGACAACAAAAATGCAGCATTGTCACTGGCCAAGAGCCATCAACAGGTGATAATATCATGGATACATGTGCATCTATGCCTTCATCTCAACACAAGTGACAACAATGCCATCAATGTCAAATATGACACATACGCAACCACATCAAACCCACCTGCATAGTGACAGCAGTGATGATACTACAACAAAAAAGCCACAACCATCATGAAAAGAGGGTGCTTCTCCCACTCCATGTCCTCCCTGGTCATCAGAAAGCTTAACAGCTTGTTTGACAATGCCTGTCATGTTCTCTATGAGCCCAAGGGCTGTTCAATGTGGTACAATGAAGATGCAATGAGGGTGATAAGGTTGTGATGAGGATGACATGACAATATGGCTCTCAGTCAATACAAGGTATGTTCCCTTGCTAATTTACCAGACAATTCATTTTCTTATTGTATACCTGTTGTATTGGTCTTTCTCTCCAAGGCCACATTCCATGCTCTGGACCATATTTGTGCCCCTGACTTTGGAGAACTGAAGTAGAGCCACCTTCACCTGTTCAATAGGTGGCCTTTACATTCTCCATTAATGCCAATACTATGGTCGACCCCTTCTCTTGGATGGTCTCTCTATATGCCATCACATTATTGCCTACATAGTCACTCTGTTTTCTGACTTATTGTTTGTAGCATGGTGGATGACAAGAGAGTGCTTGAGATATGGGGTGAAATGATGCTCACAACAGCCAAACAGTCTATCATCACAATGATGTAAGTGCCTGACAAGGCCAGAAGTCAACCCATTTATCAAGGGTTTATTTTCTGAGAAAGCCATTGCAACCCAAGTCTCAAGAATGAACTCCACACAGCAGATAGTCAAACTCATGTGTGCTTTGTCTGCACAGCAGAAGAGCACCATTGAATGCATGCTTATGGTCTGAAAAGATGCTACAGAGGAGGAGCAGGAATGAGGGGGTGAAGATGCACCAAATGCTCTCTCAAATCTGACACCATGCATAGCAGGTGAGTTCAGAGCTGCCCTGGACACCCTTTTCAAGATGCTATCAGATGCTCAGTGTTGGTCCATGTTCTGCATCAACCCCAACGATTCTCAGCTCCTGAATCAGTTAGAGGGACAGAGTGTCAGGGACTGATTCAGAGTTTAGGTCTCACAGAAATCTCAAAGGGGAATGTTAACCCTTATGAGGTGGATTTGACCCCAGATGAATTATGAACTTGATGCAGGGAGCTGATGGCAAAGATGGGTGTTATGGATGGTTTGGGAAAGGTGAAGGTGGAACAGGTGAAGGTTTTCTGGGTCTGTCAGAGACAGACATGATTCTCAGTCAATACAAGGCATGTTCTTTTGCCTATTTTCTAGATGATTGATATTCTTATCATTTACTTGATATGTAGGTCTTCCTTTCCCACACTGTGTCCCATGCTCTGAAGGATTGTATTGGTGCCCTCAATGTTGAAGAACAGAAACAAAACTGCCTTTGAAATGCCAACACTGAAGCTGGCATCAATGTCGGTTCAATAGGTCACCCTTATGCTCCTTACTCATCCCTGGGACTCCAGACAATTACTCAGATCTGTACCAACTTCTCAAGTGCACATCCCCCTCATATCCAATGCATCACCATTCCATCATGGAGATATCTATGATGATGAATATGCCAACTGCAAGTCTTTCTGCTTGAACAAATTTGACAATAGGAGCCAACTAACATCTAGTCAAGAGGAGACCAATTCCAACTATGGCCCTGACCCTATGTACCTTCTAGGAACATATTCCAATATGCAGACAAGGGTTCATGACAAAAGAGGTGCTCGCAGGTAAGACCATGCAGAATAAAATGATGGAGGTCATCAAAGAAACATGGGCACACTACTGCCAGATGTTGTTGTGCTGGCTCCTCACCTGGTGGATACCCTCCCTTCAGCCAAATAAAATGTAGTGATGCCCTTCAGGCATGGAAAGAGAAGCTCACCTTGAGCATCATCATTGGTTTATCTGGGTTTGTGCAGTTTTTGTCATTGCAATTCTCGGACTCGTCATCTGCCCAACAGAGCATGTCTTCAGTACATTGGAACTGGCATATACATCAATGATCCCAACAATGTCTCTACCTCAATTCACAGTAAGGTTTTCAGCCTCACTGGAGTAGTTTTGGACTACAGTGGTATGGACACTACCACCATATCTCATGTTCAGGTATGTTGCTCAACTTTCTTACTGTATCCTGTTTCAATCTTTTGATAGGTCAGTGTACTTTCCAATGGTGTCTCTGGTTTGGATGGTTCATGGGTTCAAGTCACTGTGGCAAACACTAGCACAACAGATCTCAATGCCTGGTCCACGACTTTCAAGTGATCACCAATGACTCATGTCCTGACTGGTGCTTTGAGAGCATGACCATCATGGCTTGAAAGAACCATGTTGGATACATTGTTTACATTCCTGAGTTTGGGGCATTCTTGGCCTTATCAACAGCCTTATCTACAATTTGACAGATTATATCAACTATAGTCCTGCAATCCAGGTACCCAGCAGTGAACAGGCATCTAGAATGACTCAGGAGGCAAAACTACCATACAATGTATTGTCCTCAAATGGGCATGGAGCCTATCCAAGTGCAGGGAGTCAAGGTCCACACATCAGGCCACTTGAGGAACTAGATTGAGTCAAAAAGTGTTGGGTGCACAGATATGGTGCAGATGTAAGAGTCTGGCGCTTTGGTGCTGCACTTTGCAATCACAGCAGATGTATGCTCTTACCATACAAAATGTCCAGAACTGTGCAAAGTTAGTCCTGATCTGAGTGCATGGAGTTGAGGTCCAGGGATCAGTTTTGTTGATTGTTAGTGGCCCTTCCACTACATTATTTGAGAGGAAACAATGTCCTGAATGTAGCCATGCTGGTAATTTAATTCATGACTTATACTACCACTTTGGCTCTGCTCTGTATAATATATAAGACATGTGATAAAATACAGTTTAACAAAAAAAAAGTTTCTCATAGCATATCTTGGATTACAGCCATGTATCTTTATGTGATTGTTGTACAATGTATGTGTCTAGTTTTCCAGCCATGATGATCAGATGGTCATATAGTGGTACATCATCTGTCCAGTAGACATGAGAATGGCAGGGTACAGATCAAAAATAGAAAGTCTATCTAGACATATCTTGTATTATCTGGTATGTATATTTATGACTCTAAAATGATAATATTGTACATACATATGTCTAGTCATAGAAGAATGATGATAAATTGAGAATATAATTATCTAGATCTGTAATGATGGTATTCAAATGATCATCTAATGGTATAGTACCTGTATAGTAGACACAAAGATGACAAGATATAGGTCAACAATAGAAAGTCCCCCAGAGAATATATAGTATTATTTATCAAGAATATTTATGACTCTAAGAAGATAGTACTATATATATATATATATATAGTCATATGATAATGATGACTGGTTGATTTTATATGACTGAATATATCATCACTTGAACAATTTCCTGATGCTGAGGCTTTGAGAGCATGGGCCTGCTACAGTGTCACTGTCATGCCACTCGACAATGATTTTTCTCTGAAGTTCCATGCCAATAAATTTGTCCATGGTTGCAATCTTGTGACCCTCTTTGGGGGGAGGGAGGGAGTCAATTAGTTTGTAGGTGGCATCTACAGTGGAGAACTTCAAGTTAGTGAACTTTCTGTCTTTGTTATTCCATGGCAGTCACATTGTGTGGTTGACCACTAGTGTCACAGATAATTTGACAACTTGTTTCAAAACTGGTCAGGGAAGGTTTGCTGAGAGTGAGGCAACACTGAGAATAAGGCCATAACTTAGTAAACATTCTAGATAATTGATGTGATGGATTTGTGATAATCTAGCTTAGTGAAAAGTACCTGTTTTTGTCAAAGTATTTATTCAGGTAAAATTTGGTAGAATGCTCAAATGAGTTGTAGGCAGTCAGCCGGGTATCCATGGTCAGTCCAAAGCAAGGAATGAGATGAGCAAATGCCCACACTTGGCTAAGGGGTATAACATCCCCTAGCCACTCACTAGTAGCTCATTTAGCACACTTGAGGACATAGAGTTGTGTGATGTCTGTATTCACAACATCAAACCACTGAACATAAGTGATAAAATGATCAGTCCAGGACTACCTCTCCCCTCTATTGCCCAGAGGCTGCATGACAAGACAGAGTTGTCCTACAGCATGACCTGAGGGAGAGGGTGGTCAAGGCACAATGAATGTAGTAAATCTAATAAGTACCTTGCAGGCAGCTTTCAGGCCATTTGGATTGCTCATTGACATTGAAGATCACTGCATTGTAACAACCAAGAGACCAGTTGATGCTAGATGGAGAGCAGAACAATGTTTGTGCAGGCAAGACATCAGTATGACCATGGATTGACTTGTTTTGTAGATGTATCTTGTACCATACTTCATGTTCCATAAATGGTAGGTTAGAGTATGTTGATGCCTGCCATTGCCCACCAATGGGGTGCACAAAGTCAGTGCCATGGTATGTCTTGTACTACAAAATCTGCAAGAGCAGCCCAAAGGTCCATAAGCTCAAACATTTACGTGGCTTTGTTGATACTGATCCATCACAAGGACGGTGAATATGATAGGTGGATCACCATTGAGCCTACAGTGAAGGTATGATGGGGAAATGGAATGGAGGATGTTTCTGTGGTGGCAAGATGGGCAGTGATGGTGAAGTAGTTCCTGACTGGATGTACAAGACCTGTGGGCCAGGCATCTGACACATCATCATCCTTGTCATCCTTGTTGCCTACATCATTGATGGTGTCTGATTCCTCCTCTTCTGATCCCTTATCCGATAAGGTAGTCTCCTGTTCACACAATGATATAGCAAGTTTGAACATCCTACACTTCTCAGCATGATTGAGGTAATGGCATATTTGCAAGTAGTAGTTGTTGTTGTTGGTAGCCCTAGCAGGGTTCTTGATTTTGGATATGTGTGCATGCTTGGTGATATCCGCCATCCACTGAATGGTAGCCCCAACACACTTTATGCTAGGCGCAATGCTTTGCATAAATTCTAGTTTTGGAATGTACCAGTTGTTGATTATTTTGTTCCCTTTGCCCCAGTGTCTGCTGTGTTCAATGATAGTGTGTTTGTTGGCATGAAATTCATTGAGGGAGGCTGAAATGAGGTGGATGTTAGAGTCACTGATATGATAAGCTTGGATACGGTACCAGAAATCCATTAGGGCACAGATGGCAGTGATGACCTCAGAAGGAGCAGCACTGGCAATTATGCCAACAAGGTAGTGCTGGACGTCATGATAAATGCAACCAGTCACTTGTTTCAACTTTGAGATACCACTTTTGAAATGACATGACCCTACCATGGGCTGCAAAAGGGAAAGCCAAAAATCAACCTCTGCTTCACCTACAATGTTCAGGCACCATTTGACATTGTGGTCCCAACATTCTTTGTGCACATAGTGGACGAGTTTGGGGGTGATGAAAATGCTGGGACATGAGAGGGGGAAGTTTCTCCAGAATGGATGACTAACCCTGTTGAGATGGAAGCATTGGGCTTCACAAAAGAAGGGCACAATGTTAGCAGAATTGGCCTTCAACTTTGTGATCTCAATCTGTGCTAGTGTAGTGGTTGTGGTCCATGGCTCATGATGGAACAGGTTGCTGAATTGTTTATACATTGCCATGGTCATGGGTGATGTTTTACCCCTGACACAAGAGACCAGGGCAGCCTCAGGGGTGTCAATGATGTACCCTGTGATCAGGGTAAAACAATAATGCAGGTCCCCTCCAGGATCTGGGAGCATAATGCCTAACTCCACCACTTTCTTGACCAGCTTGAGGATGATATCAAGACATTGATGGAATAGTTGATCATTCAGGACACTGTGCATGTGCTTGTTCTTGTGGACGAACTTCAGGACAGGTAGAAGGGCTGTAAGCATAAATGATTTTGACAAAAGTTTAAGACAAGTGGTCATTTTAATGTTCACCAGGCTAATTAAGAGCAGGTGAGCAACTCTGCTGCCACAGAGATTGGTGATGTTTGTCTTGTCCAATGAGAGTATTGTTCCAAGCAGCATCATACCTGGTGGAGGTAGTGACTGCATCATATTACACATAAGGACATTTGGGAATGTGAACATGAAATTGACTGACCTGCATCTGCCAGGCTTCATCACCAGTCATCCACTCCATATACACTCTGGTCAGTTTATTGCGCAAAGTGTACAGCATTTTGGGGACAAAATCCAGTTGGCCATGAAATGATGAGTGGTTCAAGAGCCATGCAATGCATTCTAAGGGATCGTGCCAGTACAGGTATACCACATTTTTCATAGGGTGTGATGGCTGAATCTGCATGGAAAACCAACAGAGGCCACTAAAGAGTAGCTCTGACTGCCCATGAAGGTCTTTGGTGGTATTGAAGGTGAGACAAAGTAACTTTACCTTAATACATAAGTCAATCATAGTCATTAGAGAAGAGAAGTAGGGATGTACAATCAGCAATGATAGGAAAGAGTCCAGCATCCTCATACTGAGGCCCAATCGAAGTAACCACAGTGCAAGTTCCCATTCATCACAGGAAGCAAAGGGATAATAGAGGTTAGACTGCCAGACATCACTGAATTGATCACTGTTGAATTGGTCCATGAAAGTGGAACTGTGTCCAAATGTCTGAGCTGCACCCTGAAATCGTTCTGAGCAAAGACTGTCATGCTGAGAATCACATGAGTAGGAAGAGGGATGATCATCAGCCACTGAGGAACCCAAACCAGAGTCAAAATCATCATCCAAGTCCATTAGAGCTGGATCATGTGCTGTGTCACAACTGCCACTGGTATTGCAAGCTTGAGGCCTGGGGGTGACAAGGGATTCCTGAATAGATATGAGGTTGTTAACCCACATGTTGCATCCAGAGGTCAGCTGGCTCATGTGCATTGCAACAGCATGTTGGTCTTTGAAACTGCCTTTCCTGCAGCTAGGACAGCAGGGCATGAGACTTGACAAACAAGTGATTGCAATCTTGATCTTGAAATAAGCTGGTAACTGTGCAAGTAACTGTTACGCTTGGTCTGGATAGGGCAAAGCGTAGCCTCAGAAGAACCTGTAGGGCTAAGACTAAAGTAGGACTTGAGACTAGGTGATGTCGGTCGACTAGGGCTAAGGGTTCTAAAGCCTGGGCGGTGGTAAGGTGCCTCAGAGTCACTAGGCAATGATTAGGTGACTAGGACTATTGATGACCAGACAATGGTTTGTTGGCTGGACCGAAGGAACTAGGAGACAAATGGTCTGCTAGAGCTAGAGATGACTAGAAGGCTAATGGCCGACCAGACCAAAGTACTGTTCACAAGTCAGTGAACTGGGTACTCGGAGGCTAGAGGTTTGAAGGACAAGCTCCTATTCAGAGCACAGGTGGAGGCTCAAAGAGATGAAGAACGATGGGAAAAAAGCACAAGTGGATTGCTAGTCTAGAGGTACAGGGAGTACTCTGAGGAGAACTAGCTTAGGGAAAAGAAGAAAGAAGAAAGGGGAGGTTTATATACCCAAGGTATAGAAACCAACAGAATGTGAAAGAACTAATGTACACAGGAAATGGTCAGCGAGTTGACTAAAGAGAATGTGATGGAATCACATGGAATGTCCAAGAAGATGATGGAAAGACTATGATTAGGAGAGGATGATGAGTCATTGGGCCAATGACTAAGAAGAGGTGAGTAATCATAGGAAAAGAAATAACGTCCAGAACTCATATGACTAAGACAAGAAGGAAATTGTAACATTACCCCCACACTAGGGTCGAGACAGTGATGAAGACCTAAAGATCAATAAACCCACCACTGGGGGAGCCAGTCATGTTTGTGTTGGCAGTAGCATTGAAGTCCTCCTCATAAGGAGGGGATGGAGAACGTTAAAGGCATTCTGCTAGAGGTTGTGGATGAGGTGGACCCCTGGAAGGGTGCATCCTGTTAGTGGTTGAATGACGACGACAGGAGGAGGAGGTGAAGCTAGGTGGTGAGTTGGAGGGGATGTGGTCAGGAGTGCAGTGACATAGAGGGCAGCGGGCGGCAGTGTGGCGAGGGTGGAAGCAATGGCAGTACCCACATTGGTAGTCGGGACAGTCTACCTTTCAATGGCCAAGGCACTGGCACTGGTAGCATGCCTCGTGCATGCGGGGGTGATTGTACGGCAGAGGTTCCTCCCCATTGTGACCCATCCACCAATTCTCCTCTTGTTGGAGTACACGTTCTTCTTCCAAGTTTAAAGGGGAGGAGGAGGTGGATGGTGTGGATGGAGTGTGGACCTCAGGAGTGCTGTGGGTGGGGAGGAGGGTGACATGGGCTTGCCTTTGTTCTGCAAGTTCGCAGAGGTATCGTTCTAAGTCTCTAAGGAATTTGAGCATGCCTAATTGGTGCATGGCCTCAAGAAGGCTATGACGGGTTTTGGCTTGGGCAGACAGGGGTTGGACATTGTCTAGAGAAAAGAAAGCTCTATAAAGGAGGACGAGGGGAGAGTCACAAGTGAGGTAGGCGTAAATAGGGACTGCAAGGTGGTCGCAGGAGAGGTAATGGAGGAGTTCCTCCCTTTGGTCGCAGTAGAGGAGTTCCTTGAGACGTTCCCTGGCAAGGGGAACATCTGGGGTGACGACGGAGGGGTAAGGCATGGGTGTCCATGCAGGTTCATTCCAGCCAGCTTCAGCAATGGTGTCAGAGGGAGGAGCAGCTTCTGAGAGTGCAGTGACAGAGGTGGTGAGAGAGGATGGGGCATCCATGAAGTGAATGGTACAAGAGTGGGTGGCGACAATGGCATGTTCTTTGTCAGAGGAAGAGTAAAATTCGATAGGCATGGTAGTGAGGATGGGAGGAGCGGGTTTTGCTGTAGTGATGATTGGGTAAAAGTGGAAATTCATCTGATGGAGGGAAAGGCCTTGGGGTGGTGCTTCTTATAGTCATTGAGAGCAGTCTTAGAATGTTTGAGGTCCTGCTTGGATTGCCAAGAGTCTTCTTCAGCCATGTACCCCTTCCATCAGATCAGGTATTGCTGTGACGACCGGTTGCCATGATGTCTTAGTATCCATTCTATCTTGTACTCTTCTTCTCCTTCTATAAGCTCCGGGGATGGAGCCAGGTAGTTCAGGCCGTGGACATCATTTTCATGATAGGGTGTGAGGAGTGATGCATGGAAAACGGGGTGGATCTTCCAGGTACTGGGGATGCAGAGTTGGTAGGAGAGTGGAGATACTACCTTGGTGATGACAAAGGGTCCTTCTTGCTTTGGTGCAAACTTCGGATTTGTTGGATGTTTCAGGTTTTGTGCTTCTAGCCACACCTTATCTCCTTTGGTGAAGAGGATGAACTTTTGATGGGTATGAGAGGCCATAACTTGTCTGGCAAGTTCATGGGCAGCAAGGGCTTCATCTTGGATGGCAGCAAGAGTTTTGAGATGCTGTTCTACTGCAGGGAGATGGGATTCTGGGAGGACGGTTGGTAGGGCATGGGGTTCATAACCCATCATGAGGTAAAAGGGGAATTGACCAGTGGTGGAGTGAGGGTGGTGATTGTGGGCAAACTCAGTGTGGGAGAGCTTCTGTGACCAGGAAGTGAGGTTAGCACCACAGAAGATGTGAAGATAGGTTTCAAGTTCTTGGTTTACTCATTCAGTTTCACCATCAGTCTGAGGATGGTAGGCAGTGGAGAGGGCGAGGTCATAGTTGAGGAGTCTGCTGAGTTCTTTAGTGAAGGTGGAGGCAAATTGTGGACCACGATCAGAGATGATTTTGTCATAGAGTCTGAAGCATTTGTAGACATGGTGGAGGAAGAGTTTGGCGATGCCTTCAGTGGTCATGGTGTCGGTGGTAGGGATAAAAATACCCCCCTTGTAGGTGTGGTCTACCACGACCAACACAGAGTTAAAAGCGTCAGAAGGGGGAAGACCGACGATAAGGTCACATGAGATGGACTGGAATGGGTGGGTACCAGTGGCATGGATGGGAGTAAGTGGCGGGACAGTCGGGTGTGTATTGACCTTGTTCTGTTGACACACCCCACAACCTTCCACATACTTTTGCATGTAATGAGCAAGGCTGGGCCACCAGAATTCGGTGGAGATGAGTTGACGGGTTTTGAGGTAGCAGGATGACTGGCTGACTCATGATCATGGCATTGTTCCAAGATGGAATGGCGGAGGGAATCATCAGGGGGAATGTAGACACAGCCTTTGTAGATGAGGACGTTGTCAGTAACCTGCCAGTCAAAGAGGTGAGAGCAAAGGTGGGCTGGGGATGAGGTATTGGTGAGTTGCAGATGCTGGAGCATCAAGGGGTCAGAGACGGAGGCGGAGGAGATGAGGGTGTGGAGAGCGCTGTCAATGACATTGACAAACAGGGAAGGGGGTAGTAGGATGACACCCTCATTGTCGGTGTCAGTGGTAGGGATGAGGTCAGGGTGGCGGGAAAGGGCATCAGGGCCAATGAGGAGTTTGCCAGGGACGTGAACAAGGTGAAGGTCAAAGTCTTGGAGATCAAGCAGCCAACATGCTTGTCGGCGGTTGAGATTTCAGACTTCCTTGAAATAAAGAAGATTTTTGTGGTCCATGAAAACTTGGACATGGTGGGTAGAGCCATGGAGGTAATGGCGCCATGCTTTGAGTTCTTGGATGACAGCAAGGAGTTCACAGTCATAGATGTTGTAATTTCACTCAGCGTCGCCAAATGTTTGAGAGAGGTAGGAGCAGGGGTATCATTCTCTATTGGTGTCAGTTTGGAGGAGGATACCTCCAGAGGTGTACTTGGAGGTGTCAGTGGCAATGGCGAAAGGCTTGGCTGGGTCTGGGAGTTAGAGGATGGGGCGAGCAAGGAAGAGTTTTTTGTGTGACTGGAAGGAGGTTTCACAGGTGGGAGTCCACTCCCAACAATGGTCTTTCTTTGTGAGGTCTAGAAGGGGATGGGCGACGGTGGAGTAGTCGGGGATGAAGCAACGGTAGAAGTTGGCAAATCCAAGGAATGACTGGACATCTTTGGGCTTGGATAGGGTAGGCCACTTGGCAATACCATTGAGTTTAACTGGGTCCATGGTGAGTTGGCCCGGTTTGATGATTATGCCGAGGTATTCAACCTCAGTGGAAGCGAATTGACACTTCTCAAGCTTGAGATGAAGGTCAAGTTTGGTCATTTGTTGGAGGACTCGCTTGGTCCTTTCTGTGTGTGTGGCTTCGTCAGGGGAGAAGATGAGGAGGTTGTCCATATAGATGACAAGCCATCCTTTGGCAATCATGTCTCGGAAGGAGTCGTTCATGAATTGTTGGAACATGGCAGGGGAGTTGCACATTCCAAAGAGGCCTCAATGAGTGACGAAGGCAGCCTTCCACTGGTGTCTGTCCTTAATGCGGACATTGTTGTACCCCCATCGGACGTCAAACTTGGTGAAAATGTGAGCGTCTTGGAGTTTATCGATGAGGTCTGAGATGAGAGGGAGTGGGTAGGCATTGTGAACAGTATGTTCATTGAGATATTGGTAGTCCTGGTAAGGATGAAGTTTACCATCCTTCTTCTTGACGAAGAAGAAGGGGGATGCCTGTGGTGAGGAGGAGAGGCATATTTTGCCAGAGGCAAGGTTTTCATCAATAAACTTGTCAGCAGCTTTCTTTTCATCAGGGGACAGGGGGTACAGTTTGCCAATCTTGGGGGTGAAGTCGTCTCTCAAGTTGATCTCGTGGTCAAAGGGATGAGAGGGGGGAACGTGGTCAGTCACTTCCTTGGAGAAGACTTGGGCAAAATCGGCGTATTCAAGGGGGAGGGAAACTTTGGGTTTGGCCAGTTCTGCGGCCATGGCAAGCTCAGTGGCTGTAGTAAGTTTAGCGACTACAGGAGAGTTTACTAGGAAACGTTTGACATCTCCTTGGATGATGCGGTGGATGACTCTGTTGGTGATGGCACGGTTGACATAGGCAGATTCCTCCTTGTAGTTGAGGTACTCGAAGAGGTGAGAGTCGTAGATGGCTGAGACATTGTGGTGATCAGGGATGGATTGCGAGATCCTGGGTTGTACAAAGTAGGAGTTGTGCCGATCGGTGTCTGATGTAAAGTTGGCATAGAGTTCCTTCAACTGGTCAGTAGTCTCTGAGATGGAGAGGGTACGAGTCTCCCAGTTGATGGTGGGGTTGGTGTTACGCTTGTACCGGGTAGGTCCAAGTTGTAGCCTCAAGAACAGTGAGTTTGATGGTTCGAGTGAAGCGAGAGATCAAATCAGACAAACTGAGATGACAAGGTCCACAAATCTGAGTTAGATTGAGGAGATCTAGCTTAAGGAAATACAAGTATGCTACTGATGGCTTTATATACCCTTGAGGTAGGAAGAGAAGAGCGGAAAGGGAACTCCTTGGGTTACCATCAGTACAGCAAAACGCAGTCCGCAGTAAGAATAGGAATCCGCAGTAGGGGATTCCGCAGTATCAAAAGATGAAGGTGAAACATAAAGGCTATGAGGGATAGATGCGATGATGAGGGGTGAGTCAGAGTATCTAGGTCATTGTAAAGAGAAATGCTGTCCGTTACGTGAGAATATACATCCAGTAGAGGAAAAAGAACAACGCAATGAGTATGATTGGAAGGAAACGAAGGGTGGCCCGCCCACAAATCAAGGCGAGTTGTAACACCAACCTCCTCGCATCCCCTCCCCTTCTCTCAAACGTTCCCTTGGTGAGCATCTCGAAACCGATTGGGATGCTCTCTTTTCTGACATATTCTCTGGCTCCAAAGCTGCCAGAGAAGCAGAGAACTCGGGGATGTGGTTCAACGGTCACCAAGACCTGATGTCTATCAAAGGCACCTCCTAAGCACTGCTCAGTGCGTATATCTATAAGCTTTCTGATGAGGAAGATGTCCCTTACCAGACTCTTCCAGAGGACATCCAAACAGATTGTCCATTCTTGATGGAAGACTTGGAGAACCCTCCTTCAAAGCGGAGACAGGAGATTGGTGTTGTTGCCGAAACCTGGGATGACAAAGACCAGGTTGACATTTACAGGTCCAACAATGAGTGGGACCCCTATCCAAGGTATGTCTCTTACCCTTTCATCATTGCCGATCTGTCCTCATCCAAGCATGCTGCAACAGCACATAATTTTGTCTTGGACTGCACTCTGTCTACAGTATATACTTCTGTACCTGTAGATATGAAATTGGACATTGAGATCTGTGCACATGGTTTGAAATCTAAATGTGAGAGATGTACCAACCCAAATCCATTATGGATATTGGATTCAGCTTCAATGCACTTCACCCCTGACCGAAATGACTATGTCACTTATACTCCCTTGAAAAAAGAAGACCAAATGCCTGTATTCACAGCCTCTGGCATATTACATGTTGTAGGTACAGGTACATGCCTTATACGATGGCTTGACGATTCTAATTGTCCTCATATACTTGAGTTATATGATGTTGGACATATCCCTAACTCAGGGGTCCAACTTATCTCTATGAGTCAATTACTTCATGCTGGTACAAAATTTGTGGTGATGTTAACCACCTCAAAATGCTATATGGTGATGGTACTGTTCTTGCCCCCTTTATTCCTGGCAGAATGGGCCGTAACATGTACACCATAGAAGACATACCCTCTCTAAAACATAACCTCACAAAATCAGCCCCTGATTATGACATCATGCACCGTCGTTTTGGTCACCCTTCAAAGGAAGTCCTTAAACATGCGCAAAAACACACTCACAGCTTCCCTGAATCTATTCAGTTTCCTCAGGAAGAACCCCTGTGCCCTGGTTGTGCCCAAGGAAAAATGCCTAACTGGCCATTCTTACCTGACTCTAAAAGAGCATCAATGGCTTTTGAGCTTATCCACTCTGACATTAAGTTATTTCCCATCAAATCCTACTATCACTACAAGTATATCATCACATTTTTTGATGATCACACATCCTTTGGCTGGTCGAAACTCTTGGGCTCAAAAGATGCAGCATTGCAGGCCACTAAACAATTCATTGCTATGGCAAAGACACAATTCAATGCCACAATCAAAGGATGGATGTCCAATGCAGGGGGAGAGTACAAATCTCAGGCTTTTGATAAGTTATTGCTCAACCATGGAATTTGCATTTTCCAGAGTACTCCCCATACCCCACAACAAAATGGGCACACTGAGAGATTTATGTGCACTCTCATGGACAAATCTGAAGCCATGAGACTCAAAGCATGCTTGCCCCAATCTTGGTGAGAATTTAGCTGGGATCACGCTGTACACCTGTACAATCATACATCCTTAAAGCGCCATAATTGGTGCACCCCCTATGAGTTCCTGCACTTGCAGTCTCCAGATATAAGCCACCTACACGTCTTTGGTTGTGGAGCGTACGTTCACATCCCACAAGATGTTCGCACCAATAAGCTGGCCCCTAAATCTGAACTCATGGTGTACTTAGGCATTGCACCTGGAAATACTTCTAACTTCCTATTTATGCGATCTCCCAACAATGTTATTTTCACTTCAGCAAATGCTCTATTCAATGAACAATTGTTCCCCAAATACGATAAACCTCAGGCGCGTCGTCTACAGCCACAGGTCGCTGCCCCACCTGAAGAAGTGGAAGTTCCTCTTCCAAATTCCATTGAATCAGCACCTCCTACTGAACCAATCAATCCACCATGTCCACCATCTCCTCATCCATCCTCTCCTAGTCCTCCTTGCACTCCATCACCTAAAGGACAACGCCCACCTCCTCCCACTGCGTCACAAAAACAGCGCGCTCCTCCTTGTGCTCCTATTCCAGCTGTCCCTGCAGTCCCTCAAAGACCTTGCAGAGAACATTGCGTCCCTAACAGACCCAACAATGTATATGGTGACAACCATCCTGTACAGCAAGTCAAGGACATTGAGAGAGAATCTAAGTGGAAGAAGCATGTTGAGGAATCAGATATGCCTGGTCAATTTCCCAGCTCACCTCCCCAGGAACCTCCCCAAGAGGGTCCCTCCATGTCCGTTCTTCCCCCCACAGAAGATGATTCTGAGGATGAGGTTGAGAAGCTAAGCCGTGAAGGGGGAGTATCTTTCCTTCAATATCTGCTCTCCAAGGCGATTTCACACGATACCATGGATCCAAGTGCTAAACCTATTTGTGAATGGACATACAAGGATATTCAAAATCTACCTACTGCAGCTCAAGAAGAATGGAAAGTTGCATGTTGCAAGCAACTTGAGATGTTAAAGAAAAGAGATGTATTTGACATATTTGATTGACCCAAAGATCGGAAAGTCATCAGAAATCGATGGGTATTTGATGTCAAACCAGATGGACGTAAACGGGTGCGATTAGTCGCAAAAGGTTTCTCCCAGATCAAAGGTGTAGACTTTGACCAAATCTTCTCTCCAGTCATGTGATATGAGACAGTCAGACTGATGTTGGCTCTCGCTGCACTGGAATCATGACACATGAAAGCCGTAGACGTAAGATCTGCCTATCTATATGGCGATCTAGATAAAGAGATCTATATGGAATTCCCTGAAGGTTTTAAAATCCCTGGGCTTGAAGGCAAAGTCCTTCGTCTAAAGAAAGCCCTATATGGCCTTAAACAAGCTGGATTAGCCTGGTGGAACACTCTTAATGAGTCCATGAAAGAACTCAGATTCGAACATCTGAAATCTGATCCTAGCATCTTCCTTTACAAAAGGAAAGGCTCCCATATGGTAGTAGCCATTGTCTATGTAGATGATGCCATATTCTGTGGTCCCTCTAAAGCCATTGTTGATGAAATTAAGGGACACTTCATGAAAAAATGGGAATGTAGAGATCTTGGCATTGCCAAAGAATTTCTCCACATGCGCATTCAGCGCAAAGATCAACAGATACTAGTCAATCAATGCACATATCTTGAAAAGATCATAGAAAAATTTGGATTAATCAATGCTAAATCTACTCCCACTCCCTTATCTCAAGGATATTATCCTCTGAAACATAATGGACCTGTAAATTCTGAGCTTCAAACATGATTCCAGACCATTATTGGATCATTGCTATATCTTATGATTGGCACTTGCCTAGACATCGCATATGCTGTTACAGCATTATCTAAACATGCCACCAATCCTACCCAGGAACATATAGATAAAGCGCTATATATTTGTCGCTATCTACTTGGTACTCGAAACTATGCTCTTATCTATGATGGAAAAGGATCCAGTCTTATGGCTTGTACAGATTCAGATTGGGCATCTGATCCTAATACTTGATGCTCTCAGACAGGCTGGTTTATCAAACTAGCAAATTGTACTTTCAGCTGGAGATCATGACAACAAGAGCGCATTTCCCTCTCCTCTACAGAAGCTGAATACATTGCCTTGTCAGATTGTAGCAGACAGGTTGTTTGGATCAAACAACTACTTGGAGAACTTGGGTATAATCTTAAACCCATCCCAATCTGTGGTGATAATCAAGGATCCATATTCATGGCATCTAATCCAATCACTGAAACTCGAAATAAACATGTCGAGATCAAATGGCATGTAGTAAGAGACTGGGTCAAGGATGGTACCATTGAAATCTTTTTCATTGATGGATCATCTAATCCTGCAGACATGTTCACCAAGAATCTTGGTTGTATAAAGTTCAAACAGTTTAGATCAGACTTGGGACTTAAGATCTACTAGATTTCATTCTTCCTAGCCATACTCTTTACTATACTCTAATGCTTATGCGCCTATAAATCGGCAGCTTAGCAAGGGGGAGTGTTGAACGAGATAGTGCATCATAGTTCATACTCTTAATTAGGTAGATTATATAATCTTACTAGTAGTATAGATATTTCGAACTCCACAGCTGAGTTCCAATTAACTCTCGTTCCAAAACCTTCATGTGCATCTATCAACCACAACAACTCAACATAACAGTGCATAGCAGCATTCTATCTCGCTGAACCTTTGTATGCTTGACAAGCGGAACATCATCCAATGATCTTCTCATGTGACCAAAGGTATGAAAACTCTGACTGAAGGGCCCTTCACGGTCAAGGTAGTCCCCTAAGGCACCTCACAGGTCTGGGAGATCAAACCTAATAGCTGCTTCATCAATGGAAATGTGGCGGATGGAGGGGTGATGTGTGAGCTGGAAAGCTGTTGGACCAGCGACAAATTTTCAAAAAGGATAAGGAACACTGCCAAGTGGGGCTGCAAGGAGTTGCTCTGCAGCAGTAAAAATGCTAGTTTCCTTACGTTGCAGTGACCATAGCTCCTCCTCCAAATTTTCATCATCCCTTTCATCATCAATTTCTGGGTCTGAGTCCAAACCATTGTGTTCCTCTGTACATCTAGACTGCTGGGAGAGTGTAATTGCAGTGTTGAAAAGACGGCATTTTTCATCACGATTGAGAGTGCAGCAAATTTGAGTTTTGTAGTTCATGTTATTGGTCCTAGCTGCAGGATCCTTCACAACCTCGATATGGGCGTGTTCTGTGGTATCCACAGTCCATTGAATAATATTACCAACATTGTTGATGCTAGGAACTACGTGTTGCATAAACTCCAGCTTTGGAATGTTGAAGTGTTGAAGTGGTGCATCAGTTTGTCCGCCACAACGGAGGCCCTGTTCTAGAATTGAATGCTTGTACTCATGAAACAATGCCAACGCGGCAGCAATCTTGTCACGAGTGATGGAGGATATTGCTGGGGCCTGGGCAAGATAGCAGAAATCCATCAATGCTCAGATTGCAGTAATAATGCTGGTGTTGCAGTAACCAGACAATACAACTATGATGTATCATTCTGTGTCTTGCTGTGTCCACCCAGTGACTTGCTTCAACTTTGTAACACCCTGATTGAAATGACGGAGGCCAGTGATTGTGGGAAGGCATGAAAAATGGAAGTCTAATTCATAAGTGCCAAGTGCTTTTGTACACCATCTGAGATTGTGATTCCAGAAAAAACCATGCCAGTAGTGCAGACACTCAGGTGTCAGGAACCATGAAGGACAGGAAAGAGCCTAATCCTGGAAAAAAGGATGCGAAACTCCATTGAGATGGTATTGTTCACATTCAGCGAAGTACTCCTCAACTTTTTCAGGGTCCATGTCGAATGACTGCAGCTGTGTCAAAGTATGGGCACCTGTTCGACGTGGATGCAGATTCGCATCTCCAAGTTCATCATAAGTTGTGAGAGAGACAGGAGAGGTTTGACTGCGTACGCAGGACACCAAACCTGCTTCAGGCGTATCAAGGATAAAAGAGGTGAGGGGAGTAAAACAATAGTACAAGTTCCCAAGGGGATTGGACATCATCCTTCCAATCTGGGCTGCTGTCTTCAGGGGCTGAAGGATAATGTCTAAACATTGATGATACAGCCGTGCTTCTAGGACTGAACAGATTCAGGTTTGGTGATGGATGAACTTGGGAATAGGTAGTAGGGCAAGTAGAAGAAACGTATGTGCTGAGGATTTATTGTGAACCTTCATTTTGATGTTGACGAGACTAATGAGTAGTGGGTGTGCAACCTGACCTCCGCACATATTGGTTACATTGGTTTTATTGGAGGATAGGATAACGCCACAAACTGTACCGCCATTTCCCTCTATTGCAGACTAGTGTAACGTTAGCTCTCAGGATACAATGCATGCAACGGAATCTGTACCTGCATTTCCCATGCCACATCACCACTCATCCACTCCGTGTACAGGTGAACAATTTGTTCTGCGGTGGTGTATAAACGGTATGGGGAAAGGTCCATCTCACAGGTGAATAGCGGATGGTTGAATAATGCTTTGATGCATTCCAGGGAATCACGATAGTATAATTGGACTGATTGCCTTGTTGAGTGGGTGGTTGGAATGACTTGAAACTTCCAAGCCAGTCCCAAAGGGAGCATTTCTGTGTGAGAGCGTAGTTCCTTCACAGATGAAAATGAGAGTGGTAGCATTTTTGTCTAGAAAGATGAAATTGAAAAATGATTATTCAAGATAGGAGAACATACCAGTTGGAGGGACAGGAAGTCGTCAATAGCCCCATACTGAGCCTTGAGGTCAAGAGAAAATTTGCCATTTGCCAGTCTTGAAAGGAAGAAAAAGGGTAGTATAAGTTGAGTTTGCAATGGGCCGAGAACCCATCCAGCTTGAAGTGAGTGAGGAAGGTCTGTCCATTTCCTTCAACTCATCCAGCACTGGGGTGTCGATCGACCATCTGATCTGTAGATTGCCCTAACTCTATTGCGGGCGGCATGGGTATATCATCAGAATGATTGCTGTCTGTGTCCATGCCAAGCCATTGCACAGCAGGATCTTCCTCGATGCCTTCTATGTCCTGTTGGACAGAAAAATCATCCCCACTGGGATGTCTGTGAGGTAGCAAGTCTGCATATTCATCTCTCCCAGACGTGGAATCCAAGGTGTCGATGTACTGGCAGGCATCAACAATAACCCTCTCGACAGAGGAATTTGCCCTACATGCAGAGTTTGGCTGGGCGAGATGAAATGTGATGCCTTGGTTGTTTGCAAAAGGTTTGTAGCACCTGGGACAATGAGGCATTGCATTGAGAGGGTGTGTGACAACTTTGTATCAGTTTGCTTGGATACGATAATCAATTTCCCAAGAGCTCTGCTACATATCTAGCACTTGGATATCTTTGGCAGTGTGCTAACGTGGACAATTACATGAATACATGGGAAGATCATCGATATGTCTCCATGAGACTTCAACTTCTGAAATCCCCAAAGTTTTACATACTAGGTCAGAGTGGATCATTGGTTGGGTTCAGAAAAGGAGGCGGAGTAGATGAGGTAGGTGAGACAAGATAGGCAAGTGGCGATGAGTGTGGTTGGATAGCTCAGTGGTAAGACTGCAAACGAGCTCTAGTGTGCATAGAGGGGGAAATCACGATGTAAAAAAGAGTGAGGCGCACCATGGATGAGCGGAAGGATGAATTGTTTGTCTAACAAGAGTCCAGCTTGGCAGAGTGCAGGCTTGCAGGCAGGGAAGCGGCCTTGTTCCATTCTTGCACTACCTCACTTCAACAAGAATGTAAGCAGCTTAGATCAACTTGAGAATCCTCCAGCTCTGAAGGTGTATAACATACGTGCAACTAAAGAAAAGAAATATGAAAGGCTAAATGGTGATACACATCATTCTGGCGATACAGTTGGTGAAACAACTGCAGGAAGACCTAATAAGAAAGTCCTGCTTGCAATCCTCAATATACTCACCAATCTTTTCATCAACATAAAAGGAGGGGCTACAAACAAGGCCCTGGGAGCTTGATCATATACAATGTATTTACGATCAGGGGTCTCTTCTGGATGTTCACCAGAAGGTATGTTGTGGACAGTCAAATTCAGAAACAGAGCTAGATGATGGCAAGTACAGTGACTTCCAAAATTGAGTCAATGTTTTGAGATTTTGAAGTGTTTGTTATATAACTCAGGGGAAAGAACAAATAGAGCCAAAGTGTAAGTGGGTGATAGGAAGCACATGCTTCTGATCATATGTGAAAAAAATATTAATATGATTTGAATATGTATCCATGGAGATATAGTCAATTCAAATTAGCAAGTCATTGACTCAATTTTGTAACTATGTGTCAAATCTACAGAATCATCCAATTCTAGTACTTTGTGTGACCTCCTTTGGCCTTGATCACTGCTTGGATCCTTCTAGGCATGCTTTCAATCAAA